>JAMKCH010004669.1:0-51019 GCA_023653785.1 Ophioderma brevispina | reverse complement strand
TGCCTCTTTTGTTATTAGCTAATCAGAACGGATTTACAATTGCGGGTACTCTATGAGCTCATGTAGTAATCACGGCTGACATGTGTAATATGTGTGTCTACTACTACCCACATAGCAAGTTTCATGTAAATCGGTCATTGCGTTCTTGTTGGGAAAATAAAGGTTTACCTTTTTCATTGATGAGTAACATAGATTGCATCAATTCATACATACATATCATCCTGTGAGGGCAACAAGATTGTAGGTGCAATACACAGCTGTTTGACCCCATGCAAATTGTCTCTTTCATTTTTAGAGCAATTGTAAGCAATGGCGACACAATTTTGACCACTGATATAAGTAGGCACATGCAAGCTCTATTATTGCAAATCTGTGTAAAGGTCTGCCCTACATTTTACTTCAAAATAACATGACACTTCAAACCAATCCACTTTTAGCTACATAATAATACTGGAGTGGGCACCAGGGAGCTTGGACAGTGGACTACGTGCAGTCTGTGTGATAAATTATTTTTACCGTGTGATTTCCATTAAATCGTTTCCAATTTTCCTTAGAGTATCGGCATGTACACTGCCATAATAAGATTTATAAAACATGCATCAACATTTTAATGAAGTCGGACGAGTGCTATTAGATACCAACTGATATAATGAGCTCATTAAGGATGTATTTAGGACACCACTTAATGCTGAACGTCCACTTCAAAAGATTTGAGTTCTAAATACCAAACATCCACAAAAAAGAGGTCAGGATATCTTGGGTGTATATTACTTTCTACATACATTTAGAATGATGTAATAACAGTTACAGTAACAGCCTCGGTAAATAAATGAATTAAAAAGATGGGTGACCCAATCGTGGTACAATTTTTCATATGTTGTTTTCTACCTCATATGGAAGCATATCACCAAAAACCTGATGACAAAATTTTGTAATAAAATTTGTTTGATTCAGCCCAAATTTTATTTGTTGAGCTATGAGTTGCAAAAATATTGGGCGAGATGCAGTCAAGCCCAATATTTTAAAACTCATAGTGAGACCAATAAATATTGGGCGCAATTTTATCATTATCATGCGTAGGATCCGATATTATCACTTATATCGGACACCTCAAAGCATGATAATGAGTTAAATCAGTTCAGGCAATTGGATAGTATAAGCCAAAATAAATTAAATCGGCCTATAGAACAGCAAGTGTTATTTAATGTGGTCGACCACATTTGGAGACATTTTTGTTTATAACATCAAAAGGAAACATTTCCTGGGCCTTAAATTTTACTGGGGTAATAAGAATAACATGAACTGTCTTCTGATACCAAGATCTCAATCTTGATGGAGTTAAGGGGGAAGGTGGTCATTCGGGTCACCCAAATTTAATTAATCTACACTGAAAACCAACTTCAGGGTTATTTACTAGAGAACACCCAATAACACACTAAATAAATATATGCAATCAAAAATTATCTTAAAAGGTGGGTGACCCAAATGATAGTATTACATCTCCTCCCCACTTTTCCACCTCATTAAAATTGAGATTTCGGTATCACAAGGAATAGCCCAGGAGCTAGCAGACATTTGTAACACATCTCAAGTACAAAAGGTTTGAGTGATTAAATATGTTGATAGCCTGGCAGGGACCAACCTAGAATCCATCAGTGGCAGCAACTGGTGCATTAAGGAGAGTGGGCCAAGTTTGTACAGGGGTCAAATTTTTAAATTGATCCAATCGTGTTGAAAAGTATACCACGTTATTTATCTAACCATAAGGATTCAGAAGAAAAGATATAGTTTGTACTATCTACAAAGAAAAAATTAAGAGCTACAGGCTAAAAACAGCAAAAATCAATAAAAAGGGTCAATTTCAGTTGTACAGGGGCCAAATTTTAAAAGTTGCTCCGATTTGAATAAAAAATGGTGCAAATTATTTGTTTAAAGAAATAGGAGGGAAACAAGGTCAAGTCCCATTGAATGCAATGGACGTTGAACTTCTTTGCCCCTACATCAGGAACTAAGCATTTTAGACAGTCAAAACTATTCCTTATTTTAATCCTATGAACTCCACCAATAATTTGCACCATTTTATATTCAAATCGGAGCAACTTTAAAATGTCACCCCTGTACAACTGAAATTGACCCTTTTTATTGATTTTTGCTGTTTTTAGCCTGTAACTCTGTAATTTTAGGCTGTATATGGTACAAACTATACCTTTTCAGAATCCTTGGGGATAGACAAATAACATGGTATATTTTCAACATGATTGGATCAATTTAAAAATTTGACCCCTGTACAAATTTGTCTTGGCCCCCTCTCCTTAAGGCACCATTTGCTGGACTTAAGAATCACGTTTCAGGGGTCCCTGTCAGTCAGTCTGTGAACATATTTAATCACTCAAACCTTTTGTACTTTACAAATGTCTGCTAGATCCTGGGTTAGAAGCTCATATTTGTCTCATAACCCCAGTAAAAAAAATTAGAAGTTACAAATAAGTAAGTCCCCAAATGTGGTCAACCACCCTACGACCACATGTACTATTCTATACATGGGTCACTGAGAAACACACTTTTGCCTCTAATATAAAAAAGCTGGAACAATTTAGCTCAAAATTTGAAATCAGGGGTGTTTTGTTGATATGCTTCTATGCAAAGTAGAAAACATGCATGAGACGAAAAAATAGGGAAAGCGGTCCCAAATAGGTCTGATCATGTGGTCAAGGAATATGTGAAGGTAGCAGACCTCTAAATATTTTGCTATGTATTGACTATATAATATATTTGGACGTAGCTCGAAAAGTAGCTCGGAAACACCCCACAATTTTGGTATCAAAATTTAGCTAAATCGGTGCGCCTTTTATTTTTGTCGAAATGGTCGCAAGGTTCATGACACAGTTTTTCGCTATTTGCGATAATTCGAAGCAATGCGTGTTCCGTACTTTCAAAATACCGTCAGAACGCATTACGAGGCTTGTGCCGACCGTCCTATTTTTTTCATCAAAATCACTCTGTGTCTCAAGTTTGCTCATATATTCATAATCTACACACTCTCAGCTACATTTTGACACCAAATTTAATTCTTCAATTGAAATAATAACCTAGATATAACATGATAAAGGCAGCGTGTATGAATATTACTTTCAGTGAAAGGTATCCCACACTTTTCACCGGAACTATTTAGAGGTCTGCTACCTGAAAGGCAATATAATGCCCCTAAGTGACCTCTGTTTGACCTTTGACCTCATCATTAGTTACCCCATATAATCCCCCTTGTCTCAATAAGCATACCAAGTATGAACTTGATCCATCACTGTACTACAAAGCTATAAAACTTAACCAAAAGTGCATACCAAAAGTTTGACACACAGAGACAGACACACAAATCATGGTGCTATAAGGTCTTTTGGATTTTAACAGATGACCTAAATAAAATTGGACCACCTAATATTACACACATGCAAAGGTTATTTATAGAAAATATGATTTGAACAAATCAAATACAAGGTGGCACATTGCTAACTGAAAAGCTTTTAGACATTTAAAAACTTGAATTCAATGGAAATAAAGACTAAATAAGACTTAAAATCTGGCAGTGTTCCTTTAATTTGATTTCAGTCTCCTGGTATTTTGTCTGAATAACATGACATCATGGTTTCAGTTTAGGATCACAGCACAATATTTGGGGGTTAATTCCCTCCTTTTCAAGATTGGTAAAAAGATTTCAAATTTATATACCTTTACAATAAAGAAGAATAGTGAGTGAGTGAGTGAGTATTAAAGTTTAACGACAACTCAACACAATTGAGTTATATCGTGTCATTACATTTGTCATTTAACATTAAATATAAAAAACAACGCAATATTAAAACTTCATTTCAATTCAAATAACAATTAACAATTACAAAAGGATACACATCATACAGTGATGAACTTTTTTTTTTTTTTTTTTTTACAGACACACAAATCATGGTGCTATAAGGTCTTTTGGATTTTAACAGATGACCTAAATAAAATTGGACCACCTAATATTACACACATGCAAAGGTTATTTATAGAAAATATGATTTGAACAAATCAAATACAAGGTGGCACATTGCTAACTGAAAAGCTTTTAGACATTTAAAAATTTGACCCTGTACAATTTTCTGGCCCCAACTCTCCTTAAGAGGCACAAACCATTTGCTGTACTTAAGAATCCTGTTTCAGGGGTCCCTGTCAGTCCGTCTTTGAACATATTTAATCACTCAAACCTTTTGTACTTTACAAATGTCGGCTAATCCTGGTTAGAAGCTCATATTTGTCTCATAACCCCAGTAAAAAAAATTAGAGTTACAAATAAGTAAGTCCCCAAATGTGTCCACCACCCTCCGACCACATGTACTATTCTATACATGGTCACTGAGAAACAAACTTTTGCCTCTAATCTAAAAAGCTGGAACAATTTAGCTCAATTTGAAATCAGGGGTGTTTTGTTGATATGCTTCGATGCACGGTAGAAAACTGCATGATACGAAAATAGGGAACATCGGTCCCAAAGGTCTGAGCATGTGGTCAAGGAATAGCTGAAGGTAGCACACCTCTAAATCATTTGCTATGTATTTCCCTATCTAATAATATTTGGACGGAGCTCGAAAAGTACTCGGAACCCCCAAAATTTTTGTATCAAAATTAGCTAAATCGGTGCGCCTTTTATTTTTTGTCGAAATGGTCGTCAAGGTTCATGACACAGTTTTTCGCTATTTGCGATAATTCGAAGCAATGGGCGTGTTCCTTACTTTCAAAATACCGTCAGAACGCATTTACGCTGCTTGTGCGCCGTCCTATTTTTTTCATCAAAATCATCTGTGTCTCAGTTTGCTACCCCAATATTCATAATCTAAACCTCACGCTCAAATGCTACATTTTGACCACCAATTTAAATTCTTTCAATTGAAATAATAACCTAGATATAACATGATAAAGGGAGGGCGTGTTGGAATATACTTTCAGTGAAAGTATCCCACACTTTTCCAACCGGAACTATTTAGAGGTCTGCCACCTTGAAAGGCAATATAATGCCCTTTTTTATTTCCTAAGTGACCTCTGTTTGACCTCTTGACCCTCATCATTAGTTTACCCCTATAACCCCCCTTTTCCCAATAAGCTACCAGTATGAACTTGCATCCATCACTGTACTACAAAGCTACCCGCTTAAAACTTCCCAAAGGCATACCAAAAGTTTGACACACAGAGAGACAGACACACAAATTCATGGTGCATAAGGTCTTTGGATTTTCTAACAGATGGACCTAAATACAATTGGACCACCTAATATTACACACATGCAAAAGGTTCTTTAATAGAAAATCTGATTTGAACCCAATCAAATACAAGGTGGCACATTGCTAACTGAAAAGCTTTTAGCCATTTAAAATTGAATCAATGAATAAAGACTAAATAAGACTTAAAATCTGGCAGTGTTCCTTTCAATTTGATTTCAGTCTCCTGGTATTTTGTCTGAATACATGAACTTGTTTCAGTTAGGATCACACGCACATATTAGAGGGTTAAAATAATAATTCCCTCCTTTTCAAGATTGGTAAAAGATTTCAAATTTATATACCTTTACAATAAGAAGAATAGTGGTGAGTGAGTGAGTTTTAAATTTTAAGCGACAACTCACACCATTGAGTTATTCGTGTCATTCCAACATTTGTCCATTTAACATTAAATTAAAAACACCGCAATATAAAACTTCATTTTCCAATTCAAATAACAATTAACAATTACAAAAGTATACCCTCATGACAGTGATGACCAGAGCATCACCTATCCATGTATAAACAAGATAACCAACTAATTGCAAAGATCACTTGAAAACATGCATCCATAAACAAGATCAAAAGATATCCTGATAAATTTAAACTATACCATCTAGACTGATGACAAGGCATCACTCAATCCATGTACCAAGCAAACTTCACTTCCATACAGATAATCGACAATCACATCCAAACATCAAAACCTGAGATCCCCTTTACAGACGACCAAATAGATTGTCTCATACATGTACATTTTATAACTGGCTCCAATACACTTGGGCATTATGCCCATACTGACAGATTTTAAATGACATCAACAATTTATACAAACCCTAATAATGCTACTAATTTACTATTACAAAAAAAATAAATAGGTGGTCTTACATATGTACAAATGATTGATAATTGTTGTTTGCTTTTCATGTATTGATTTAAAGCTACTGTACTTAAACCGATTAATACAACCGAAAATCTTAATAATACAATTACCCAGTCGAAATCATTACAACATGTTTATATAATCCAATTTAATACAACCCTCTGTTCAAATAACAGACGAGTTGCCCGCCCCTTTTAGTCGCCTTAGATACTACAGGCAGGGGAACACATCGGGTCATTCTTAACCCCGAACCCGCAGGGGCCCCATTTAGTCACCTTTTACAACATGCAGGGGAACATGGCCATTCCTAAACCCGAACCCGCAGGGGGGATCAGAAGAATAGATTTTTATTCTATTTCGTCGTTTTGGCAAATGGTAATTTCTTCTTCATTATAAAGTGGAATAGAGTTTCTTGAAATGGTTAGAGGGCCTTTTAATGTGAATATTGATGGTGAATTGTGTCTCTTTGGGATAGGAAGATTAACTAACAACTCCAATTTGATTCTTTTTGTTCTGCATTTTCATATACAAATATAAATTGAGTGAAAGGTATTCCACAATTTCTCTCCTTTAAAAAGTAAATTACCGAAGTTATTATTTGGAGAAATAATTATTTTTCAAAGAATTCTGAACTTCAACAACTTCCACACAAAATTGCATTACTTTGATCGGTGCATTTCATTCATGATTCCAGCCTCCTCTTTTAGTCAGGGTTCACTAGATATCCTTGAGAAAAGATTATTCACAAATTTTAGTTGATTCCAATCGCGTTTGTGTTTTGAGCAATGGCTTGTTTCCTTTTCCCACAGCCTCACTGTCCACTGCAGGGGTAGAATTTCGTCACTGTTTGCTAGAATCATTCTGATTCCCCAAAACAAATTTTGCGTGAATCAACTATTTCGCTACTATGTTAAGTTCTAAAGTTTCCGAGAATCAACATTGATTCACGCTCAAATCAGTTTAACGAGAATCTTTGCCGAGAATCCGATTCACAGATTCTAGCCGTTTTCTAACCCTGCCTGTACTGTAATTTGTCCATTTAACCGTACAGAAAATACAAAATTACGAATTTCTTATACAGATACGACCAAATTTGCACGTAAGATTAGGTTACACATGGATGACATACAAATCTCAACTTTTTAGGTAAGTCGGGGGACGAGGTTGTGGATCATGTAATGCCCCTCTAAGCAATACAAATCAAATGCACCTAGCACAATATCAATGGCATATCATGTTCACACCTATCCTTCTTAATTGACTGCAACAAGTATCCATGTTGGCATTTTAGATTTGAAAGGGCTTGTAAGTGTGTAACCCACATTTTAGCATTCCTATTGGGCCAAGAAAAAAAGGTTTGGCTCGGTGTCCCACTTGCCTCGGTTTTTTAAAAATCACATTTTACCACTTTTTTCGAGAGATTTTGTTTTTTAAATCCTTTTACCACTTTTTTCAAGAGATTTTTTTTTTAAATTTAAAACTGGTCAAGGGGAAAAAAAGGAAAATTTGCAGAAGGTGTAATATAATTATGGCTTTTTATTTAAAATTTTGTTTTTAGTAATTTTAAAATGTGTATTCATATTTAAACACAATTAACTCTAAAATCATTCTAACAGTGCCTTAACAGCTTAATTCACATCCCATCATGTCTAAATTTAACTTCTTCTCATGATCATTTTGTGCGAGTTTCATATTAAGTGCATGAAAGGCTGTGCTTCTTTAGTTATTGATGCTTTCGTTGAAAGTGATTTAAATTTTACCTGGTCTTCAGGGATTAAACAGATGTTTAGTGTTTTAAACCTATCTGATATATGGAACAAATCTAACTCATGTTCTAAACATTTAAAGTCAGTCTATTCTTCATCATGGAAATCGACCATACAATCACTTCAGCCTAAACTTAGAACTTACAGTCAATTTAAAAACGAGTTAAGTCTGGAAAACTACATTGTTTTGTTTACCTGGGATCCTAGATCCAATTTTAGTAAACTTAGGATAATTTTAGTACACTTAGGATAACTTTACATAATCTCATGATTGAGAAAGGACATTATTCAATTCCAAAGACCCCTGTTGAAGATAGACTTTGTACAAATGTAATTCTAATGCAGTTAAAAATGAATTTCATCATGGAATGTGCTTTTTATGATGATAATCGTACATAATTATTTAATGTTATGAGAGAAACAGTTGATATTGATAAATTATCTTCTTGGGATATGATAAGTACATCATGAGTGTTAAAGATTATGATATACTCAAACCAATACTATATTTTTGTAAACACATGTTTCAAGGGCTACGTTGTGATAATGTCTTTACTATCCTGTCTAAAACATTGTTTGTATTTTTGACTCATACCTTTTTGTTAGGTGAATGTCTAATAAAACATATATTAACAAGCCTCATAACAAGAATCACTTCTGGGTGTTAGCAGCAAGAGCAACTGGAAAGCACCTGAAAGCAAACTAATTTCTACTCAAGGACAACGTCATTCCCAGATGATAGGTTGCTATGGCAGCATTGGATCAAATCTCAGATAATTACATAGTCAAAATGACAATTTTATCTTATATTGTATAACAAAACTATCCCCAGATGAAGGAGCATATTGAGCCCCCTCATCAACTGAATTCGACTTACACATTTACCCATTTCCTATTTTTGTATTTATACCTGTATTCTTTCCTGTATCTTTTTGCCAAGATTGATAATTTTATTGTTATCTTTATAAATTAAGTTTTTCTAAAAAAAATGGGCAAGAGAGTTTATGCTTCATTTTTTCAGCCAAAACTATATATTCTATGCAGGATATTTTTTCTTTTTAAAATTGTGCATTTTTTTTCACAACAAACAAGAGTTTAAAGAGGCACAGAATTATGAATCCCTTATTCATATTTGTAGGTTAAGCATTCATTTTCATTGTATCTTTGTTATCATTTTTTACAACTCTGTCCATCATTGTTATTGTTACATTATCTGTTAATTATTGTTATTATCATTAATAAATCATTAAACAATTTATTTACTTTTTTCATATCAAGTGACATCCCTAGGGGTGAAACCATTTATTTTCAGTCAGATGAAGGTTCACATAAATGATTTGTTTTTTATCTAGAGGTTCACATACCTAGGGATAAGTTAGTGGTGGTGGTTGTGCGAGGTGGTCTGTGACAGCTAGAGTGAGGTATGGGTAGATGAAGTTTAGGAAATGTGGGGAGTTGTTGTCAAGGGCAAAGATATCCGTTGAAGATGAAGAATGGTGTATAAGAGTTTGTGTGAGATCAGTGACGCTGTATGGGAGTGAACGTGGTTGTCTGTGAGCGAAATGAGATGGGGATTTTGAGAGGACAGAGAGAGCAATGATTAGAGCGATGTGTGGTGTGAAGTTGATGTACATGAATGAAAGACGAGGACTTGATGCAGATTTGGTTTGGAAGAGGCGAGGACCGGTTTGTGAATGGAATACTGTATTTTGTATGTGCATGTGTTGAGGAGGATGACAAGCATGTGTTAAGAGGGGCTTTTGAGTTCGAGGTGGAGGATTTTGAGTGGGGAGGGGGACGTCCAAAGAAGACATTGAAGAAGCAAGTGGAGGAGAGAGTAGGAGGGTGGGTTTGAGGATGGAGGATGCATTGAATCGGTTGAAATGGAAGGAAGGAGTAATGGCGATTTTCTGCGAATTGGAGGTGAATCCGGCCACCCCATTGAAACGGTGATAAAACCAATTTAAAACTTTGATTTATAGTAGTAGTATATGAGGGTGAAAGGGGCAGTGGGTTCCACAGTATGCTGGGGGAAGATATGTTGTTTCAACACCCTCACCTCACCCTGTTCCAAATCCCCAGTCAAGACTTACATTCTTAGGGTAGTTATTCTCAAAGGGAGTCTACTTTAACTCGGTTTTAAACCGGGTGTAGTCTTACATGATTGGAACCTGTTTTTCTTTCCAAAAACTGTGAAAATTAATTTACATGTGGAAAATGTCAGCATGCATGGCCGTCCTCCTGAGGGAATTTTCTCACCCATTCATCACACTGAGATATGTTGGAAAGGAGAAACAAAGGTCACTCATGTGGACCTAACCCTGGTTTAGCCCGGGTCTTCAGTAGACTCCCATTTGGGAATTCCAGCCCAAGATTTCTATCCTCAAATCACCCACTCCTGTGAGCAGAGAGAGAGCCCTTTCTAATGAGCCCATTAAATTGCAAGTTCCGCTACAGCACGCATTCCGCAGCATTTGAATGTGTCACTATATTGTCAGCGTACCCAATAGTGGAATATCATTCGGAAGGCGAGAATGAAATGAAGTACAAGTAATGAACTTCCTAAGCCCTGATTACCACACTGCTATGTTGCCAGGATAAAATTCCGAATGAAGACTGACATGAATTTGTGGAAGCCTAGACCTGAGGCATTCATTCACTCCGATCAGTCGCTCTATGTGTGCCATAGGCTTCAAATTGATTTTCCTACAATTCAAAATCTTACCCAAATTGCACATATAGCAACACATAATCTACGTTTAAAATACTGAACTTAATTCGGCTATAATCTTTGTGGTGAGGAGTAAATGTCATTATCTATCGTGCAAAAATCTAATTAGATTTTTTTTTCTAAATCATTATCTTCCCTAAAAAACAATTCAATTTCTAGGAAAATTACGGACAGTAATAATATTTGTGTGTTTTTTCTGTTCAAACAGCAAGATCGATATCAATTGAAATTTTGGGAAAAAAACCAAATATATTTTTTTTTTTAAAGGCATTTTAGCATTTATGCTTCAACACTATAATCAAGTAACTGACTTAATTTGATGTGTTAATTGCAAGGATGACGGATTAAAATATCCCTAGAAAGTTGAACAAAGTTAACTTCGTTATCCCTTTCACTGGTCCACAATTTATCACATTTGGCCAGATTACGCATGTTAATGAATCCTTCTATAAATTCTCGCGACCTTGCCGAGAGTACCGCCATTCGGTTCATTGAGACATATCACCAGTCAGTAAGGGGCAATGAACCATCTGAGATCAGTATGGCATCAATGCTTCATCAACAACACCGTATTGAGTCCATTTGTGCAGTGTTTGTAAAAGCCTTCCAACATGCGATGTAAGTTTTTCTTTTCTACTTTTTTTTTTTTTCTTTACAACTATAAACATCAAAAAAATCTGTAAAAAAATATTTTGTGAAAATTAAAATTCAATCCCATTTTAACAAAAACTATGATTTGATGCTGCCAACAATTTTTTAATTAAAGTCATTAAGGTTGCAACAAGAGATTCAACATCAGGTGTCCATAAAAAATTTAAAGTATACTGATTTTGCTCTGATGTAAAGCTTCCATCAAAATATCCCAATCTGAAAGGATTAAAATGAGAAATGTTTCTTTTTTCAAAATTTTAAGTTTTGAACTGTTTCTTTGGTAGCAGATAGGAGCAAATACAACAATTCAAGCCTATGTTTTATATTGAAATATAAGGCAACTCAAAATCACTTGTTTCTTATCTTTATTACATTTCTGTTGCCAAATACAAGGTAAAGAAATCTATTGAGTATCTAATCTATATGAAATTATACTATGACCACAAATTTGGGGCCAAAATCTCTCGTTGCACTTAAAGGCCTAATCATGGTTGACCGGGCTGCAACACCAATTTTTTTTTAATACCTTATATACACTATTGTAAAACTAAAGGTTTGGTTACAATCGGTAAGGCTTGAAAAATAGGCTGTGATGAAAAAATGTTGTCGGATTACTTGGCAGTTGCTGCCTACATTACAAATATTGACAGGACAAGTTTAATGCCCAACCAATGCGACTTGGACATTTTTTTGTACCCCTGGCAGTGTTGGAAACACAGTTGAAATCTTCTATAAAGCTAGAAATTTTCATGCTCAATTTATTTTCGTTGCTTTTCAGACTTCAAGTAGCTTCTGTGAAATGAAATTTTGAAATGTAAATATATTTTTATTTGTACAGTTTAATGGCAAAAGTGCAAAATTGTCATTTAAAAACATGACCGACGTGAAACAGGCCTTGTCTTTTAAAAAAAAAATGCCTATGAGTGGCTTTTGATGTGCATTTTGTATCAAATTGTGTATTAGGTTACCAGATTAGTTTGTGGTGAAAACCCGCACACCTTAAGGGGGTCCCATAGTGGATCAAGAGTGATCTAAATGGAATGAAAATATTTGTCATAGATGGTTCTGATAAACAATGAAAACCACTGATGATATGTTGTTTTTGTCTAACAATTGATGATTCATGATGGTTTTAGCAGTCAGATATGTAAAAATCACAAATACAGTATTTTTTCATATTTTTACATTTATGAATTTTTATTTCCAAACCATACATCCTATTTCCATTTTCTTTGCACAGATTATGAAAGATGGTGCACTTTTACATGGATTTCCATGCTGCCAAAATTGTTGAAAATGTTCATAACCCAAGATAGGAATTGATTTTCCCCAAAAATCTGTTAAAATCATGGTTTTGGGGGAAATGCCCTTTCTCTTAAATTATGAATATCTATGCTACCCGCAGCAGGGAAAGCAGTAAAGTTACCCAGCTTTCATAATTACAAAGAAAATAGAAATAGGCTGTTGTTTAGGGTTTTCAATTAACATGCTAAATGTAAAAATTGAAAAAAATAAAAAATGCGGTGGGATTTTGTGATTTTTACATACTGGACAGCTAAAACCATCATGACTCATGTGATTGTTCAACAAATGCCAAGTTCATTGATTGTTCATATGTTATTATATCCATCTATTGACAAAAATCAAGTTATTTTTATTATTTTTAATCACTCTTAGCCATCTATGGGACCACCTTAAGACAATTTTAGGTGTGTGACTGTGTGTGATGGTGGCTATAGCCACTAGCACGCCTAAAAAAGACAAGGCCTGGTGAAAAATAAAGGTTTGAAGCCACTAGAGCTGCTGGTGCCTTTCACAATGACACAGTTCACAGTGATGTTCATGCTCAGTGCCCACTGTATGTAAAAACCAACACACCCTTTTTTCAGTACGATTTATGATACGCTAGAATGCACAGTTCATTTTAATGCAGGTATCTAAACACCCACTGAAACTGTGTCCTTGGTGGATGAGACATATTGTAACTCAAGAGACAGACAGATATCCCCATAAACTAATTGTGTTTCTTCTGATACTGAATAAACTTTAGGTCAAACACACACTTTATAGATGGTGTGCACTGGCCGGCATAACATTGTCAACCTGGCTGCCAATCTACATTAACTTTGGTGCCCACTATAGAGCAAATGCAAAACAAAACCCTTTAAGTTTGACTGATATGTTGCACTTTAAAGAACCATGCTCATGACCAAAACTGATAAGCATGCAATTTGGTGCTGATCTTTTCCTTAACTCTCTGTATGCAAATAATATTGGTGGTTTCTATAAGAATTGACTGGCTCTCAACTAATGGGTTCCGTTTTCTTTGAATAGCCTCTCAAATATTTGTGGTAATAATTTTTTGACAAAGTAAATAGGGGGTCATAAAAGTATAACACTAAAATGGACGGGGTCATTGTTTTAAAATCCAGATTTTAATAGGAGCGAATCCAAATTGGCCATCCAAAAATGTTGGAAAAGCCAGCACTGTATACCTCAAAGACCAATCTCAAATGAAAATTTTCTGGGTACCCTTATATCACAGAGATGTGGGTGGTCGGGGTTAAGTTTGCGGATTCAATAAAAAATTTCAGCATTCTTGTGACGGATTTATGTGGGTCACATAATATCATGGAAAGCAGCATAAAATTTGCTGGATATCAACCAACCAAAAATTATTTAAATTCCTGTTTTGGAACATCATTAGCAGCCCCAAAATGATTTTACAAAATATACTATTTTCTTCACTCCTTTCACACTATTTTTGTTACATTACTTTGATGATTATCTAAGTAAGGAAAAAAATTGATAAAGCAAATCTGTGACAAAATGGCACTTGTGTTCCTTGAACCCATGCAAGCCTGTTCGCTTTGTATTCCTCTTCAAAGGAACACAGTGGCATTTAGAGATTAAAGCAATTTTTTTTCAAAATTAGAAAATCTAATCTATATCTAAATAATACGCAAACATTCAAGAATAGTGTAAGTGTCAGCTACTGCATTATTTTGTAGATGCAACCTTCTTACATGGCTTCACACAAGATATTGAGATAATTGCATTTATCGGTGCTTGCAGAGCACAAGCACCTTACAACAACAACTTCAGTAGGTATGAGGGTCATGAATCATGTACTAGACCACACACACACACACATCTGGGAATCAAATGCCTGATACAATCGGTTAAACTCCATATATACAAAACTTGGGAAATTACAGTTTTCCCCCACCCAGCTGTGGACCAAATCACTATTTATGACGACCAGTCGAATGACACACGCACAGACGCAAACACCCCTCTCCGGAAAATGTTTCCAGGACTGCGCTGGTGACGGAATCAAACCCACAAACTACGATCATAGAATGACGCACCTAGCCACTAGGCTACCGTCTGTGTCTGATAAACAGACCTTACTATTGCACAACCACAAACAAGCAATTTTACTGGAAAAAAAAATATGAATGATTTTTTTTTCCGATTCTGTTCAATGGTAAAACAAATTTTTATGCTTCAATACACCGACCTTCAATATATCACAGCAAATTGTTGTCGTAATGTGAAGGGTTTGATATTAATTTCAGACTGACAGACTTGTTCTTTCCATGTAGAGATCCTAGGGTCTCAATCAATTATACTCTGTTCGGTCTCAAGTTGACAGTGACGTCATTGCATTGCATGGCCTTGAAATAATCACTTTATCTTCATTGGAGTCACAGCATATAGCATGTGAATAAAGGTGGCACCATCAACAAGCCAGTGAGAATACAAAGGACACATCGCGACGCACGTCAACTCAAGAAGCAACAAAGGAATAGATACGTGCTACCATCTATGGACACTTTAGAAACACTCTACTAGTCTTTGGTTATACCAACAGAGTATTGGGAGGACAAGACCACTATTCACTGTGGCTTAATTAACCACTGCATACATACCAATGATATTTATCAACACCGACATTTTTTATACATTAATGGAGCAATACAACATAACTATATACTAGCGGATGTCTTAATTGAACAGGATTTATCAAATTTTACACTAATAATCACCATAGGAGACCGCATGCCAGTACCGGCATGTAAAACATTAAAGGGGGATGCCGATTTAGTCTATAAATTTTCCGTCTTGATAGAATGGCTTTCACCCCAAAACCCCATCTGTAAATTTCGCACCGATATTTCAACACATTTGAAGTGAGCGCTACTACTGATTTTGTAATCGCCCAGCGTAAGGGTAAAAATTAATATTGGTACACCAAAAGGGGCATATTTTTCCTATAAACATCCAACCAAACATCCTTAGCCCCAATATTTTCACCCGGGTCTTTTGATACAAAATTTTGACTACTTCCGGTAAAATAGGGGGGTCCCTGTGGGACAAGGCTTTAGCGATACAACCATGGACATGTAAACCTGTAGTACTAATATACTCTGAAATTTCAAGCCCTTTACTTTGGGCTAAGTTTGCCTTCAATATCAAAAAACTTCCCAAGCTATCCCCTCTTTCAACACAAGGACAAAAGAGTCACAATTGTATATCACTAGAGTAGTAAATCTCAATTCCCTTACCACAGTTCAGTAGCTTTCATTCACCAAGTATTTAGAAAATTACACCCCCTGGTTTTGGGGTATGATATAGTGATACCCAGATCACACCGCATCAGTTCATGGCAATGTATGTACAAGTACAACCCATGAAATGTGTCCTTGTGGATGAGCACATTGTAACTTATAGGGTCATCCCAGTCTCCTGTCTTTTCCCACTGTTGCACTTCCTTATCCTTGGAATTGATTTGGTTATACCACACGCTGATTGTAGTTTGTGTCGTATTGTCTGTCTCCTCCCGTTTTGTCATGACTTGTTTTGGGAATGGTCCAATTTAAAGGTCCATGGCCCGATCGCTAATAGCCTCGTCCCCAGGAACCCCAGATTTTACCGGAAGTGATCAACATTTGGTATCAGAAGAAAGCTACTATTTTTCTCATTTACCCTGTGAAATCTTATGTCTAGAGGATGTTTGGTTTGGATGTTATGGGCAAAAATATACCCAATTTTGGTCGACCAATAATAATTTTACACAGTATTCTATGGGGATTACAAAATCACGTTTTTAGCTCTAACTTAAAAACGGGTTGAACTATCGGTGTGAAACTATACTAATGGGTTTTTGGGGTGAAGGCCATTCTATCAAGATTAAAAATTTATAGACTTAAATTGGGCCATCCCCCTTTAAGTAGAGAAAGTTTTCATCTTAATAGAAGGCCTTCACCCCAAAACCCAGTCTGTAAAGCTTTGTGCCAGTATTTTAATTCATTTCGACGTGAGAGCTAAAAACATGGTTTTGTAAGCCCATAGAGTACTCTGGAATTAATTGGTTTAGCAAAATGGAGCACATTTTCACTCATAAATTCCAAACCAAACATCCTTCAGCCCTATGATTTCACAGGGTAAATAAACAAAATAGTAGCATTTTTTCTTTAGATACAAACACTTTGACCACTTCTGGTAAAACTGGGGTTCTGGGGAAAAGTAATAGGGCCATGGCTCTTTGAAAATGTAACACATTTGAGGCCTACGCATTTTCACACCTAGCATTTAGCAGTGACCTCATTCATAACTGTTTTTTTTTCTATTTCAAATACTATGACTCCGTCATATGCTTTATTTCTCTAATTTGTGTGCTTGTAATCTATAGATTAATATAATCTTGATTTCCGTTGTAAAATTCACTTGCACTATAACATTTGTGTATTTTGTTGTTTGATGTGATGAAACAAATTTGAATGATTGATCGATCGATCTATACAGGTTATTTCCCAAAACAATGTCAGTCTTAAAAATACAAAATGATACCTTAAAATAAATTCAGTGAGGTCCCATTCACACAATATATGTCTAAATTAATAACATTGTACAAAACAACATTTTATTGTGTTTAGAACTTAAAATTGTTTTCCTCTTTTGTATCAGTAGATTGTTTCAATAGATGAGTAGGTATGACAGCCACACTGAAATAACCTATAATGAGATTAATTTTTAATTCTTGATTGTCCTCTAAAGATTCCGATTTGAAACAAGAAAGATTTGAATTCAACTTTAAACCAACAAATTGAACAGAATGTTTATAGATGTGTTCCCAGGCACATTGTGTGATGTTCTCTGAAAATGTGAAAAAAACTAAAAAATTAAAAAAATATTTTTGCAATTTGTCACACGGCACACAAAAAAGGAACAGAAATCACTTGGAAAAAGCGCATCTTGGTAGGGTGATATGCAGGGATCAGATTCCGCTTTGACGTACCACTAATGCGAGAAAACAAATCTCCCAATTATTTGCCATCAGAAATCACTGATGTCATTTCCCGGCAGATTTCTAAATGTAAATGCCATCTCGATATCTCATTCTCGTATTACAACATCTTCCTGAACCTATCTGGATGTACAAATTGGTACCATTTTCGGGTGTTGTATTAAATTTTCCTGCAAAGTTTGTAAGTCCTTTGAAATTTTACGGGACATGATGTGATCCATAATCTTGCATCCCTCCTAAACTCACTTTAAACAAGAGCACCAAGGTACAGGAGCTCAGCTGTATTTTTTTCTGGAGACAACGTACCTCTTGACACACAGAGCTGACCTTTGCCAATCATCAAAATAGCTGGAAATCATGCTCAATCTTTATTACATATCTATTTATGCCAGAATTATTTTCATCAATAACCTCAAATTACCTTGTTTACCCTCAATCCAGAACATCCATATGACCTATTCCTACAGGATCATTCTGAGCCACTGTGGTAGTTATCCATCCATTTCTCTTCAAGAATAGCATTAAGTACTTTGAACCCCCAAGATGACCTTTGACCTCATTGCCGAATAGTCTCATATTACTACACCATAAAAGGATAATTCTGATCAACTGTTGAATGTCTTTCTATGGAAGAGGAGACTGCTTCCATTTTGTACCTTTTATGATCTTTGACCACTTGTGGCAACCCAAATTAACCACCCCACAAAAATAATTATCATACCATCAGGTAGATCCCTCGATTTTCATTGGATAAACACCTCAATTTACTGACTAGATATATCCCGTATCACCACCTCGGAGTGCGTCTCAACGTCCGTATCATGTCAGTTAGGAACTGCGCATGCGTGACCATGCATAATAACAACCATGAATCCAAAATTCCTCTGTTCTGTTTTGACGTACTAAATCACATCACTGCTCTAATTTGGCGATTTTTAGCAATGTTTTACCCGGAGTTGGAACAAGATTTCAGCATAATCACTCTCACATACACCAAAAGACTTTAAAATAGATCAATAATTTTGTTTGTGAATCAGAAAAAGATGATTTTTAGGGCTGTTTATTTTCAAAGATTCTTGTCGTTGAAAATTTGTCACCCTTGCACTCATTTAAAACAATATGCCTACAGTCAATTTACCGTCAAGTATTGTTTGTTTTGTGAATCACCCTTATAATTTTCTTTAGGCCATATGTTTGTGCTTATTTTGTTCTGCTTGGGTATGATAAAATCGTTATTAGGCGAGTTTTGAGGTGGCACGGATTATATCTAGTCTCGGATTCTGTATCAGGGCTCGGGCTGCGCCCTCACCTGATACAGACTCCTCGCCTAGATATAATCCGTATCACCCCAAAACTCACCTAAAAACTAATATTATCAGCAACTTTAGTGTCCCTGGGCAGCTGCTGCTTTTAATAACAGTATGTTTGTATTCGTCCAATGAAACAGCTCCCATCATCTTGTAAGCAACATACTCTCTATTCTCAATAATGCAGATTACTAATTCGGCCTGTCTCCTACCAGTGTCTGATCTATGGGTCATTCTAGTAATACAGCAGGAAAATATTTGGATCCAGTTTTCAATTAGCCTAAACATTAGCAGCCTGTCTCATCCGTTTGCTCTAGATATATCATAAATGATATAAACAAAATGAATCGATAGTAATTTATGCTTTCCACTTCAGCAATAAATATGAAACCTACTCTATACTAACCAATACAGCGATGATAAAATTAAAGAAGCTAGTGCATACAGCTATCATGTCTAGCATTTTTTTATATTGAAAATTAAGTGGGGACATGAGTATTGTTGACGGTAACAAATACTAAATTGTACAACCTACAGTTATCTTTCTTCCAATTTTATTTATTTTTTTGTCCTGTGCAGGCTGTGCTTCACCCATAGGGCTGGGTTCAATTCCTGGTCGAGATAATAAATTTTTCATTTCTTTGCCATCTTCAGGGAAAGATTAGTTATTTCTCAACCAGTCACCTTGAGTACCATGTAGTTTCTTAACCCTAACACTGTTCTCGTTTCTAGCCTAATTCCCGGGAGGAAGGGAAGGAAGGGGTAAAGGGATAGAAAGTAAAGATTGGATATCTTGGGTAGGATTCGAACCAGGGGCCCGGCACCCCAGTCCCATGACCAGGGACAGCATTCAAAGCCATGAGGGTGTCGCTGACCCGGCCAGCAATTTCGTGCCAATATGAGTGTGTTCATACGATGATGTCATCGCATCTTTTTAGACTTAGTGCATTTTCTAGCCTCAGCTCAATGAGTTTTAGTGAGTTTTGGCCGTGTTAGGGTTAATCAAATATATTTTTCAATTTTCATTTCAGGGGTTGCATTACAAGGGGTCATTGTGCCATACACTCCATTTGAAGGTTCTGGTGTACAAATTTATATTTTTGGGATGCCTTAAGAGTCATTTATGCCTTAACACTATAGTTTGGAATCTGTTATTCAAGAAATTGAAGATTTTGACCCTCAGTTTTAAAAGCTAGAGCAACCCTTGTTTTATTTTTTACTAAATTAATTCGATTCTTTGAAATATCTTCAAAAAACAGTTCGAACTTTTAGTTTTGCTTGTTTGCTTTAGTCAATCTCCCACTGACATATCGCTAGGCTTTTCAATCTATGTGGCAGCGTCCCATCTCTGAATCTTGTTCACAGCTGTTTGACTCCATGCAAATTGTCTATTTATTTTTAGAGCAATTTAAGCAATGGCGACACAATTTTGACAACTGGTATAAGTAGGGACATGCAAGACCTATTACCTCTGCAAAAATAAGAAAAATACATTGCGGGAATCTTGCCATATAGGCCTACAAAGGTCATAATTTGTATGTTATAGCGCCCTCTATATGCTTATTTCCCATAGAAAGACGTGTTAAACTAGATTTTGATAAAAAAATCATATTTGCCGCAATGAAATTTCATCAAATTTACACAGGATATAGTTAGTGGCATAAATACTCCAACTTAGTAGGCAAAAGTGTCTCGCCGTTGATATTTTTTGTTTTATTTTCATTTTGTCATAATAAATGAGACTTTCAAACAGCTGTGTGTTTTTCACATCAAGATTACAAGTCTTTGTTTATTTATATTTATTTAATTATTTGTGATTATTATTTGTGATTTTGGTTTCCAATTTTCCCCTATTCTAAGGCTATGATTTTTTTCATTTTACCAGAAAATTGAATCTTTTGAGGTTTTCTTACAACTACAAAAGTCAAGAGATAGTGCCCCCCCTCCAACTAGAACCCTTGCTTCTTCTCCCCCTCCCCCAAATGAGAACACAGCTGTTTGGCCAAATGTGAATGGTCTCTTTTAGTTTTAGAAGAATTTTAAGCAGTGGCAACACACTTTTGACAAATGATTTGAGTGGGGGTAATAATCAGAAAAATCCATGGCCATACAGGCCTACAAAGGTCATGAATTGGATGTTATAGTGCCCTGTTTTGCTGAATTTCCCAAAGAAATTTGTATATAGTATAAGAAAATTATGTTTGTCCACAATTAAATTTCATGATATTTGCAGAGGATGCAGCTAGTGGTTAAAGAGACACTGGCACATTTGAAAAATAGTGCGCCCTCAAGATTTTTAAAAATCGATATTTTTGCATGGTTGTAAGGCTTTTATATACAAAAGCCCTCACCCGAAATGATTAAGACCAAATCAGCTTCCTTATGGGTAAACAGACCGATTTTATAATTTAACGTCGCCGGCGATGTTAAATTCAGCAGACGATGAAAATGGCGTTAAACACAAGAACACGCACGCCGCATGCATGTTTCCCACAATATGCACACTGTTTGATCGGTCTATACCCTTTGTGGTTTTAATATCAGTGAGTACGAGTCAAAATATTCATGTAATATACACATTTGTTGATTAAAGTTATGGAAAACTTTGGCCTACAAATTACCTGGGTGTCTTTATCCTCATATCAATGTCCCTATCTGTTTTGGGGTATGTTATTTTTATGTGTAAAATATATCTCTGTTCTTCCAATGGCCTAGACTATCATTTGAGAGCAAATTGAAGAAATTTCATATTTTGTGAAAATGTGCCAGTGCCGCTTTAAATAATTTAAATCAGGGGTCAAAATTTTGTTACCATTGATATTATTTTTTTTAATTCTGGTTTTGTCATAAAAAAAGACTTTGAAACAGTTCTGAGGTGCTTGGCTTTTGTGCTATGGCAGGGGTTCTCAACAGGCGGCCCGTGGGCCAAATCTGGCCTGCCAACCATTGATTTCTGGCCCTCGATTTGTTCTAAAATTTAAAGGGAAACATAAGAATTTCAGGTGTATTTGGCCCTCAAGTAGAGAACTTTCAAACATGTTCGGCACTCTCCGGCCCTTCAGCTAATATGATTGAGAACCCCTGTAGCTATGGACTATATCAGACTCCCTTTTTCAATATCCCCATTTAATTTCTCCCCATCTACTCCCCCCCCCTAATTAAATGTCTAATTATACCACTGAATACAAGTTGGATCAGTAAGCACAAATATGAAGCAAGATGCCTTGGACTCACCTCACTGTGTCTTTGTCAAGGTCAATGAGATCAAAGATCCTAATAACAAGGCTTTTCATGATGGTCTCTACTGATTTGTCAAGAGAGCCTGCACGCAGCGAAACATGTAACACCAGGCAATTCTGGTGAGCTTAGAAAGAATTGTGAGTGGTGTCTGGGGACTACTCAACCACTGTGGAAATCCAAGATGGGTCTCTAGAGGAAAAGCTCATTTCTAAGCTACCTGTATTCTAAATTATAAATTGCCATGTATGATTTTGACTGCTTCAACATCCACTATGACTGCTAGAGTTGAAATCGAACAGAGTTTGCATTATCTCCGAGCGTCTGGAAGTAGGACCCACATCTACCAATTTTTGCCAAAAAAGGACACGTAGTTACATCAGAGACAAATTTTGAGCCAAATTTAGTCCAAATTTGGCATTTTTTCTCAAAATATTGACATTTTAAGCAAATTTTAAAAAATTTCAAGAAATTGGACAAATTTTCCAACAATTTTTAGAAAATTTTGGGCTTCCGATTGATAAAATTTGACTAATTTTCCAACAAATTTGAGATAATTTTGAAAACAAAGACCCATTGCTATACAAAAATTGGCATGAGTCACTGATATACCAGAAGGGTGAAAATGAGACCAATGTTTGTGGCACATCTCCCCCTCCAGATAATTACAAGAAGAAATGCACAGATTTTTAGTGTGCTAAAGAAAGGCTTTGCGCAAAACAGGAGGCCTAAGTCACTTGGTGAAAATGTGAAATTGCCTTAATCAACATATTGTAAGGATTTCTGTAGTATTTGCAGTCTATTTGCAAGCAAACCAATTGCAATCTTAGCCAATTTTAGGGGATTTATGTTAGCTTTCTGAAGGAATTTCCAGGAATTTTGTAACTCGTGATTTTGTTAACTTGTAAAATTGTCAGTGAGTGCATCTTGAGTCGCATGCTGCTGTATGTATTTTAGTTAACCTTTTGCAAATTTTGAGTGTAGTCTCTCTGTTATCAAGTGATTCATGTGATTTCATGTTATTTTGGTGCCAAATTAAAAATATTAATTTTGTAATTTTGAATTTCAATTGTTTCCTAAAAATGTAAAAGCATTACGTTGTAAATTTAACCAAGAAACTATAACTTTAGACCTGGGTTTCAACCAGGGTTAGTCCTCATGAATGGAACTTGTTTCCTTGGCAACATACCCTAAAATGTGCTTAAACGGGTGAGAAAATTCCTCATGAATAGATCGAAATGGCCCATCCATAGGAGTTTTCTCACCTGTTACAATTTAACTTTCACGTGTTTTGAAAGGAAAAAAGGTCCACTCATGAAGAACAACCCTTGCTTTAAACCCAGTCAAAGGTTAGACTCCTTTCAGAAAACCAGCCTATGTTTTTTGTTTTCTTTTCTGTATTTCCGAATAACCAATCAAAGTGCAAGCTTAGAGAAAATGTAGTATCCTCAAAACATCTCCTCAGCCCTTTACGAAAGATTCATCAGCAAAACAGGATTGGGGGCTCTGTAGGAGCTGATAATTTTGTCCACGATTGTTTTACATTGTGCTAGCCCTGTGGCCTAGTCCACAGCGTACTAACATAGGAAATGGTCACAATAGTCATTGGAGAGTCATTTTAATCAATCCCAAGACTAGGCTGTCAATAGAAAGTGGCATTTGTCAATTCTCGATTCTGTATAAGGTGCGTTCCTAGATTTTAAAATACCTATCAGATTGAATGTCTCCCAATATTCAAATGGAAAATCCCAAATCTTATGATGCAATTTGCTAGTGCACTTTGTATGCCATTAATTGACACAAAATATGTTGGTGTGAGCTGGACGCCACCCTATTGAAAACATCCAAGCATTCAATAATTTCTTGGTTTTCATATATACATGTCATCTTTTCTTATTTTCCCTTACAAACAGCGTTCAAAAGAGTAACCACAAAAGTTTCACGTTTCAAAGGGATCCTTTAATTCACCATCTCCGATATTACCCGTTTCATGTTACCATTTTGCAAACACTACGACCTTTCTCTGGGTTTGCAATCATCAATTCTACATGTAGACAACATGCAAGTGCTAATGATGGGAAGACTCCAAGGGAAAAGGGTGCCCTAGGAGGAAGATGACTTTCAAAGTAATGTCTCATACGGCCGTCTTGGTAAAACAATTTAGGCCTGTTGTTGTTTTGAAGTAATACATTGCTACCAATCACTCGGGACTATACATGACTTGTGTATCATGTATAATTATGGCAAAGTGCGCAGAAATAGTTGGTTAGACTTTGCAAAGCCAAGGAACTTGCAGTGGGGGGGGGGTACCTCAAGTCAAATGTAATGTTTAGTAGACTAATTTGTAGCTCATTGTTCATATTTAAATGGGCTAGTTAAGGATAAATCAGAACCCTGGTAAGAGGAGGTTGTGGTCCCCAAGCTCAAAAGAAGTTGAATTCTTTTTAAGCGGCACTGGCACATTTTCACAAAATATGAAATTCCTTCAATTTGCTCTCAAATGATAGTCTAGGCTATTGGAATAATAGAGATACATTTTACACATAAAACTAACATACTCAAAAACAGATAGGGATGTTAATAAGAGGTTAAAGACATCCAGGTAATTTGTAGGCTAACTTTTAAGTTTTTCATAACTTTAATCAACAAATGTGTATATTACATGAATAGCATAGACTCGTGCTCATTGATATTAAAACCACAAAGCTCACAGACCGGTCAAACAGGGAGCACGCCGTGGGAAACATGCATATGGCGTTCGGTTGCTTGTTTTAAATGCCATTTCCGTCGTCTGCTGAATTAATGTCGCCGGCGACATTAATTATAAATCGTTCTGTTTACCCATAAGGACGCTGATTTGATCTTAATCATTTCAGGTGAGGGCTAATGTATATAAAAGCTTTACAACCATGCAAAAATATCGATTTTGAAAAATCTTTAGGGTGCATTATTTTTCAAATGTGCCAGTGTCTCTTTAAACAATGAGCTACAATAGTCCTCGGAAGGTTTTCTTTTGTCCTCAGAAGTATAACAATGCACTTTATTCTGTGCTTGCCTTTACAACTGAGGACGATAGCACAATTCCTAATTGATGTCCTCAGAAGTACAGAAGTACAAAATCTACATAAACATGCATTCACACAGAGTCACCCTCACACCTAGTAGTTTTAGAAACAGATCTAAAATCCTAATGACATCTAGCTACCAGTAGGAGACTTGTTATAAATTATTCTTTAACAAGTTTTCTTTGATGAGTGTTGCCAGGTTTCAATTCATCAGTTGTGTTCCCAGCACCAAATAACCCAACATATGATTTCTTTCATATAAAACATCTATTTTGGTGAAACATCCTGTATATATTCCCACAGGTGTCGGGGATGAAGTTTACCTTTCACACAAAACCACTTCAGACAGCCACTCTCAAAGTGCTATAGATTGGATAAATGTCAGTACTGACTCCTTATTCACTCTAAAATCCAATCATATGAGCCAATATATTCCTCAATTCCCATGTGCAGATTTCATTATATTTCACCAGTCCACAAGGGTAATGTGAAAATGCACCCCCCCTGGTTTTGGGTATGATTTATTATACGCCATAAATACAAAAGTCAGTTCATGTTAATGCATGTACAAATATTCAATGAACTGTGACCCTGAAGATGAGAATACTAAAGTGGAGATACTGAAGTGAACTGATCACTGTCTCAAATGTCCTGTCTAACTCGCTAGAGCTAGAATTTAACAGATCACAAAGGTAAATATGTCCACACAGGACAATCTGATATCCATTTTGATAGTCAGATGTCGGTTATGAGATCACTTAATACATTACTTAGTATAACCCAGACCAACAAAGAGATTTTGCCCAGTGTTTTTTTTCCTCCACTGCATTATGGTGATTAAGTCCTAAAATGAGATGTTTTGACTATTAACAACAGCAGAGAACTACATACAAATATGTCCATCACAGGGCAATCTGATAAATACCATTTTGATTAGTCATAAGTCGGTTCGGAGATCACTTATACTTACTTGAGTATCAACCCATTTTAAGACCAGCAAAAAAAAAAGCGATTTTCATTCAAAATCAAGTTTTCCCCCCTCCATTATATTATTACGCCCTAAAATGTTTTAACTAATCAGAGAGAAATAAATGCAAATAGATTTTTAAAAGAATGTACTATTCGGACGTGCATTAGGGGAATGAAAGCTAGGTATTCAGGCCAAAGCTGTTGAAATTGCCTCATATAATACGGCTATAATTGTTATCTTGAAATTATCCCAACAAATGGCTCGAGGCAGCCTTCTATTATCAAATATAATAGAGTCGTGTGTTATCTGATCCTTATGAGACACGCTTTCGGTGTGAAAGCCACCTTTTTATTTGCTTTTTCTGATCAATACATTAGTAGTTTGGTGAACGCTGTATATTTTCTCACTGATAAACCAATTGGGGAAAATGAAATGACATGTGACTTTGAAACTGATAAAGAATTGAGTATCTCTAGCGCATATCAAAATGGGCTAGTACCAATGGAATTCCTTTACCTCCTAAGGAAGGTACAAATGCAATTGAGTGTAAGAGGAGGGTGGTATTTGTATTTAAAGGTGCCAACAAGAGATATGCACATATCAAGGTGTCCAAAAAATCGAAAGTACTGATTTTTTGCCCGATTTATAGCTTTCCATCAAAAATATCCCCATCTGAGGATTAAGCTGAGATATGTTTCTTTGATTTAAAAATTGTTAAATTTCTATTTGTTATAGGCGCAAATACTAAAATTAGCCTACTTTTAACAATTAAATATAAGCACATCAAATCACCCACCCTTGTCTCTCTTTTTTAGACATTTCTGTAGCCACACACCAGGTAAAAAATGTATTGAGTGTCTTATCTATATTAATTACTATTATGACAATGACACAATAACGGGGTGCCCTTTCGCATCTTTAATGAACACCAACAATCTTTGTTGTTTATAGTGTCATGAAGATCCTTTTATTTCAATTTTCACATTACATAATACAATCCTTTAACCATCATATACACTTTTTAAAGAGAGAACCAGTTTTTAGAAGCATAAGGAAACCAGAGTACCCGGAAAAACCTGCGAGGCCGAGTAGACTGAAACCCAAACACATGAAATTGCAGTTGGACCGAGGTTTCAACCTGGCACCACAGTGGGCCAAGCATTGAAGACGCTGCTGCACATAACACCCCTACCCCCTCCCCTTTTTATGCTTTTTTATATCACATACACTTATACACAGACAACAATGTGCAGTAAATAGGAAGCCAAATATTATCTTACAAAACAATTTTTGAAGTGCACTTACACATAACAACAAAGTTGGCAGCTGTTGGCCATGACTGGCCTGCTTGACTTCAAAGCTGGGAGACCAGCGAGTCGCACATTTCTGAGGCAAGGACCAGGGGTCCGTTTGCCAAACTCATGCTGAACCCTATGTGTATACTAACTCATGCGTATGTCCTAAATAATAGAACGTTTTAAACCAGTTACACAAAGTTTTGGATAAATTGGTCCACTCAGGCATTACATAGTATGCATGTAGATTTACGACTGAGTTTCGCGAACAGACCCCTGGCCATTTTCTATTTGGTAAAATGCACTCACGCATACCCAAAAGTTGCTTGAGACACTTTCAAAACTAATTTTGATCATTACTCAATCAACATTAAAGGGGCATTTTATGATCCACAACCTCGCCTCCTTTTACTTACCTAAAAATAGTTGAATATTTTTATATCATCTAAACCGTTAGCCTTAGTAATCCACCTGTACCTAATCTTACAGCTAGATGTGGTCGTATCTGTAAGAAATTCCTAATTTTGTATTTACTGTCCGTAAACGGACAGAAATTACAGCACAGTGGTCTATAGGACCATGGGAAACAAGCAATTGCTCATAACACAAAACTGCAAGATCGGAATCAACTCAAATTTTGTGAATAAACTTTTCTCAAGGATATCCAGTGAACATTGAATAAAACACAAGGTGCTGGAATCACAAAATGCACTTTTAAAATGCACTCACAACATGAGTTTAGTCATGACCGTCACCGGTGACTCGTCACGACCAGTCAAGACAAAATGCCCATGTGTGAAAGCATGAGTCTATAGGCATGTAATGACAGCTAGCTCACTATAAAGCTACTTCCAGAGCTTATAAAATATCTTACTATGCCCCCACAAGCAACCATTTACCATCTGGCACTAACATAAAATACAATATGGACCAGCTTAAAGGATAAGCAGCGATTTGCTGATCCGAAACATCGAAAAAAAATCATCAAAATTCATATTTTGGTATTTTTGTTACTGGCATAGATGTGCTAAGTGGTTGGCTTGAAATCCGCAAATTAAAGACAAGGCAGTACTTCTTATCTGATTCTGTAATTTCTATATGTGCGTATCAAAATTCCGACTTGAGATCAAAAAAGCCTTTCTGTGTGAATATTCCAGATTTATAAGCGTAATATTGTACATCATGGCCTGTACAGTTTGACCTCAAACAAAATAATATTTATCTTTGTTTATTCTGTACTGGTGTAAACCGCAATTAGTGGTTTAGTGTAGATTTTGAGTCGTCTTCGCTGTATGTCTATTTGGGGGCGACGGTGGGTGACAAATTTCCCAAATACTTCATTTTTTTTTCACTAAACATGGTGTTTTGTTTCCTACTTTACGGTAGTTATAAGGAATTGTAGATAGTTAACTTTAAGCTAAAAAAATGCATTTCCACATTTTTTTATTCTCTTGCATTATCGCTGGCTAATTCCCTTTAAAACAAAAGACTAAATTAAAAGAAATGTATACTGTAAGACATTTCTGCACATTGCAATCAACTCCGATATATAAGGAAGTGGCCGGATAAAAATGCAAGTAACCTTGGAATAAGACCCATTAAGCATCCTGGAACAGGAGTTTCCATAACCTGACCATCTGACACACTTTTTAATTCAGAACCCTGTCACAGAATAAAGTGCAGGTTTATTCCGTAGGGTTTCCGAATTCATAATGGTCGAAAAAATTCGGTGTAAAATCTATACGGTAGGCAGATATTACCGGCAAATGTTAACCCTTTTTTCAGTTCCAACAACCACATCACAGAAACAGTTGACACAGTGATCCCATGTGTCTTCCTGCCTTAATGCAGGCGACATAAAAGATCTAAATAAGGCCCCCAAATTATGTTTTTTATGTTTTTGTTGTTTTTTTTTTTGTCAAAAATTAATATTACAAAAAAGTCCATTTGACAAATTTTTCCCCACCCCCCTTTTGCAAATTTTGGCAAAAAGTCCCTTTTGAAAAAAATTGATGCCCCTCCCCACAACATCCTGGTTACGGCCTAACTTCAGGTCACAGAGTGTTAAGACATCACAATTACCGAGGTAGATTGTGAACAATCGTGTTCCTCAATTCGGCCTTACTGTAAGTGCTACAATAGAGCTGCTGGAGCTGAATTAGGTTTTTATCTTTGTTACAAGCCGCTGGGAAATCAATGCCGCGCCGAGTTGGATATGGTGCAAATAGCTCGACAGAACCTACAATATTTAAAAGTTGAAATCACTCAGATTGAGCGCTTCGTGTAAGGTGAAATGGGCTCTCACGGATGACCAACTGCGACGACCACGGCACTGATGATATTGATGTGTTGGGTCACGACTTGTGCTATAACGAGCTTTCATGCCTGGATGCGTGATAATAGGATCTTTTTTGGTGGCATATGCAACAAAAGTGAGATGGTACTATTCATCCGCTGCCATAATAATGCCGAGAAATTGATGACTTCTTTCCACGCAGAAAGCAACCTTTGAACTGCAAGTGATTAACGAGAACTTTTAGCTTCTCTGACATCTATTTGAATGTTCTTAAATGGTTGAAGCGGGTTACCTGTGGACGGTAAATTTTGTTAAACACCAAATGGAAATTTTGAGGGTTATGTGCTAGCTTCTTCTGAAGGTAATGGTTCAAAAAAATCCTCACGAGTTATATATTGCAATTCCTTAGGATCATTTTTAGAAATACCGTGCCTATCAAGTCAACATGTCGCTATTGTAAATTGCTGGTAGACACGTGTGCATTACGTCCATAGGAATAGCCAGTTCAAGTTGAACCTGGGCAGGTCGCCCTTTTTTTGTCCTGCATGGATGTGCACTTGGAGCATTCGTACATCATTTAAAAGTAGTCCAAGGCCCAATTGCCAATACCCTCATCCCCAGAACCCCAAATCTGTGTCTGAAGAAAGCTACTATTTTTCTTATTTATGTGTGAAATCTTTGGGCTAATTCTAATCACATTCCCACTCAAAATAAAATCAAGACCCCTTAGGCACAAAAAATACACAACACTTAGGCCTATGAATCAGATAACCTAAAATCGCGATAACAAATTAGCCCTTTGAGTAACACAATCGCATTATGCATCAATTTGCAGTGAGAACCCCTCAGGAGACATTTGCCTTTTATCTAGTGTCAACTACAGTTTACATTTAACACTTCCCCTGACATCAATCAGTATACACATCTTATTCTCAAAGCAATTATAAGATAATTTATATCATTTTGTTTGCATCCATTAGGGAATAGAGCAAATGAACCAGCTATGAAATGTGCATTTATATTAGTATTTATAATGTGCAGTTGTTTGAATTTAAATATGTTCTTCGTTTATGCAATATACCCGCAATCAGAAATAATCATTTCAAATGGAGGTAGAGAGTGAGAGCCAGTCTCTCTCTTCTCTCTCTCTCTCCTCTTTTTCTCTCCCCTCTCTCTCTCTCTCCTCTTTTTCTCTCTTCTCTCTCTCTCTCCTCTTTTTCTCTCCCCTCTATCTCTCTCTCTCTCCTCTTTTTCTCTCTTCTCTCTCTCTCTCCTCTTTTTCTCTCTTCTCTTTTCTCTCTTCTCTCTCTCTCTCTCTCTCTCTCCTCTTTTTCTCTCTTCTCTCTCTCTTCTCTCTCTCTTCTCTCTCTCTCTCTCCTTGCCAAACCGTAATAGTGGGGACTCCCCACTATGCAAAGGGTAGTGAGAAACTTCTAACCCCTGGGAATATCATGTTTTAATCATTAATAATCGCTAAAGCGCCCCCTATTTCTATTTCAAATAAGTGGCCCTCACAATGGTTTTCCAATCTTTAAAAAAATCTTCTTTCTCATAGTGGGGACCTTACTTCTTTCGCACCTCAACCCTAACTCTCTCGATCCCGTCTCTCAAACTGTGTAAAACAACCGTATACGCGAGGACTTTGTAGTGGACCCCACTAAGAAAGAAAGAAATCTTCTCCACAAAATATAGCACTGTAAAAGTGGGGACATCAAAATGTCCCCACTATGCATTTGGGTCCCCACTTTTACAGTGAAAAAAAAGTGTGAATGTCCCAAAATTTCCCACATCTACAGTTTCACGAGTGCTCTCCTCTCCCTCTCTCCTCTCCCTCTCTTCTCTCTCTCTCTCTCTCTCTTCTCTCTTCTGTCTCTCCTCCCTCCCTCCTTCTTCCCTCCCTCCCTCCCTTTCTCCCTCCCAGTGTTATCCCCACACTCACTGTAGGATTAGGATCCAGTCTTGTTCCCACTTTGTAGCTTGTAGATATTTTTCCTATCTTTAGTGCTCTATTCTCAAACTGGGAGTACAAGAAAACAATTTCTATGAACATCCTGATACAAAGGGCGGCACATCACAAATCTTGTTATTTCCTGTGCTGATACCTCAGTGGCGTATCATGGGGGATGCTTTCGGGGCACGCACCCCCGGGGTTCATGTCAAAACATGCAAAATCAGCCTATTTTAGGCTATAAGGGTCCCCCTCAAAAAGCCAAGTCTGGATACGCCGGTGCACATATCAAGACAGCCTTGACATTCGACGATATATAATATGCCTCTCCAAGTTTTCTAATCCAACAACTGAAGATGTTGGTTCTACCTTTATTTAAGTATTATCACAAAATTCTTGGGTTAAGATGTTACATGTGGATATAGTCACAATCACAGAATGACAGTAAGGCTCGAGCTTAAATAATTGGAAGGTGTATTTTCAACTTGTTTTTGAAATATTATATAATGTAATTAGCCAATAAGACTGCTGCATAAAAGGCAGATAGAGCTTTAAGGTTTGGGCCTAGGGTTAGGGGCTAGGGCTAGGGCTAAGGATAAGCCTAGGGCTAAGGATAAGCCTAGGGCTAATGATAGGGCTGGGGCTAAGAATAGGGCTAGGGCTAAGAATAGGGCTAGGGCTAAGAATAGGGTTAGGGCTAAGGACTAAGGATAGGCCTAGGGATAAGGTTAGGGCTAGAGCTAAGGATAGCACTAGGGCTAGGATTTGGGTTAGGCTAGAGCAAGGTCTAGGGTTAGGACTAGGGCTAGGACCAGGACTAGTGCTAGGCATAGGGCTAGGGATAGCATTATAAAAATATACTCCTTACATCAAGGCAACACCAAGATTTTGTTTTGTCATATCACCTACACACAGTGAATGACACAGTACCATCAAATGCCAATCTGCAAGTCACTGGCCCATATTTTGTCTGCAAATTATGCTGATAAAATCTAGGACATTTCCTCCATGCTCTGTGGTTCCCAGACATACGGAATCCAATATCTATACTGTCTGAGGACTACATATGGGAAACAAATCTTGACTACTACACAGAATTACAATTTTTGTACTTATGCATGTATTGTTAGGTGCCTCTTCTTCCCATCCTTGTAAGTCCAAGTAGACAAATTGCCCTTGATAACTTTTAGAGCTCTGGGCATTCGTTTTGTGTTGTTGCTGTCCAATCTTTTATTTGTCTACTTTGAGGCCAAGTTAACTATTTTTTTTAAGCCTCATGTCAATTCCATATACATGGGCTGATTTTATATTAGCTGACACAAGTAGTGTTACATTAACACAGGGAGTGTTACATTTCCAGCATTGCATGTTAGCCTATGAATTGATCACCAATCATCTGGCCAGACATCAGCTGACACTCCAAGTTAAAACTATGGTCAACTTGGGAGTAGCTTCATTCTATGTATCACCACCAAGATCTCTTTTATAATTATAGCATTGACATGACAGGGCTAGTATTGTGCAGGAATAAAAATCAACCAATGAGTACAGGGGGTCCAGCCAATAACAACTCAAACTATAACTATTACCTATTTATGATGAGAGAGGGATATCTCACCCTGAATGCTTTTAACCTAGTCCAGGGGGTCCATTTCCTTAAACTTTTAATTCTACATATGTCAAGCTTTTTTAGTTTTAAAATAGTTGAGAAGTTTCAAGAAACCGTTTACAATGCTCTTTTGGTATGATTTAAAATGCAAACATTCTGAAAGAAGAAAAAACTTTTTTCTGGAGATTGATTGATTGACTAACTGACTGACTGATTTATTGATTGATTTTTGGCAGTGCACCAGGAAGCCAATATTGCTAATACAGTAATTTTAAGAGATGCTTTAAAAAGCAGGTAAAGATATATAGGAAGAAGTCCAATTTCAAATGCAGACCAAAGTTCTCAGAAAAATCTGCGAGGACGGGTATGGATTGACAACCAAATTCCTGTACGACACCAGCTCAACTGGTAATCAAACCTGGGCAGCATTGGTGAAAGGTGAGGGAATCAACTGCTACACCAGAAAATAAGAGTTGGTATCTGTACAGTAAAAACTTGTTCCCGAACCTTTCAGTCGGTGAGAAACAAGCACACGTTTTTTTATACCATATCTGTATAAAGCTTGTGAATATTGGCACACAGCATACACTGTTGCAACTGATACTCCCCAGCTTTTTCTTAATCCATGATTATCTACACCAAAAGCCCCAAAGTTATCCCCATATGCATAGTTTCTCCCACACAGATAGTCCATTGGCTTCAGGGGAAAAGACCTACTGCATGGACTAAGCTAAAAATGAGATGTATCTGTGCAAGAGGTCGAGAGTTAACACTCAGGTTTCTAGCAAGTGTATTAAACTGTTCGTCAAGTAAAGCCCAAGTGTATAAATTACACCTTAGAAAAGTCCTGATTGGATTTTAGTCCCAAATCCAAACTTACACTCAATGTGACAAATAAAGCTACGGCAGATTAGGTACACCTTGATGAGTCTAATAAGATTTTTTTCACAAATCCAAAGCCTATGCTAACAAGATTGTACCAGATTCTGAGGTTCCTATTCTGTTTTTATTTAAAACTATGGCAAGAAAGTTTTGCCAAAGGGCAAGGTCCTTCCTTGCAATACACTTTTGCAAATTTAATCAATTTTTCTTATAAGATCCTATTAGGAATCTGATCACAAAGAAATCCCAGGAAATTAGAAATCAAAGTGACCTCATGGCCCTCCATTGATAACAGTATTTCTTTTAGTGAAGGAGCTTATTTCAAAACCTTGCCCTTTAGAATAACTTGTGTTGTCAATCACATGCAGATCAAACATATACAAATTCAAATATAAGTCCCCTTCTTTGGCCATCACTAATATAGCTATGTCAGTTGACTCAGTCCACTGCAGGACGAAGCCCCAGGAAGTTTTCCCTGTGGATTAAGGCCAGTGTTCGAAATACACATGCCCACATGCACAAAATCCATGATAGCCTATCTTTGAGGCGGGCTGGCATGTAAATTTTACTATTTACTTGCCACCACATTCATGTTTAAAATTTTAACTACAGATTATGGTAGGTAAATTAACTCATAGCACATTCCTGAGAGTGCAAATTAAAAAAAAAAAGGATTCTTAAGAACTCTTTTCAGAAAATGAAAAAAATCCTGGTTTTACAAAAATTTGTTATCCCTTCCTGAACTTGAAGCAATTGGTTGATCTTGCAAAGACCCAATCCACAAAACACATCAGGAAATTGGTCCCAGAACTATCGGGGGAAAACCATCACCCGTGCTTTTGCAATTAGCCAATCTGCATGCTCTATTCATTTGTTAGCAAATTTGGTACACATTGAATAATCTCCCATACATCTGCATTGGTTGGAGGGTCCACAATTGATAATACCCAACCCTCCTTAATCATATCCATGGATCATCAATGGTGCACAATTCTTGCTCGTGGTCCAGTATGCTATAGTCACGATATGCCAAAAAATAATCAGAAATTTGTCAACTACTACACGTGGGAATACAATTGCAAAAGTTTGATGCTTCCATTCATGAGAAAATTAAGAATGGAAATTGTGGCAAGAGATCACAGAAGACCAGGGATAAGTCTTGATGATTTTGTCAATTGTTTTGAACTGTGCATTGTGATGTAGCAATTTTGGTGCATGTAACTTTTTTATTACTGCACAAGTGTATGTGCTGTTGTTTTTGGTAATTCAAACACTGATGAAGGCCTTACTCTTCCATGCTGGCCTAGTGTGAAGGGATTGAGAGTGTTGAGTCATCCTGAAACACCACATGACTAGTACAGTATATAAAGTGGTTTTGTTTATGAGTGCAGTAACTTGACCTTTTACCTCAGATCAGTGAGAACCCCCCAAAAAAAACTGGGATAAAAATCACACAAACAACATGAGGTTGATTGAATTTTACCAAAAAAGGGTCTAGAGATATTTATGTACACATGATGATGGTGGGGTCAGAAGACTCAGGGTACAACTGGACCATAGTGGAATGTTTAATAAACATTAATTTGTTGCTAAGGCCAACTGGAAAAAAAAACGTTTGTCTCAGAAGACCGTGCGCACATTTTGTTTAAACATTGGTTTTTGATGCATGGATTTTTTTTTCTTTTTTAGGCTTTACTTACTTGAATTTTTTTTTGTAAAAAATTTAAGAAAATAAGCAGCCACAAATGAACAAATGGGTCAAAAAATTGCACAAAAAAAGAAAAAAAGCATTTCGCATTAGCATTTTTCTTAAAAAAATGAATTTCGACTTGCCAATTTTTTTCACATTTCTTCTGAGGGACAAACTTTTTTTTGCCTAATTTTTTTTGGCACTTCGATCACTTAAGTTCTGTTAGGTTTGAATGTCAAAAGCTGCGAGTAAATTATAAAAAAACTTACCTTTACAAAACTGCCTTTTCCTATGGCTCTCAATATTTGAAAATGATCAAAATTCACGGCAAGAAAAACAACAAAGTGTTAGCTATAAACAACAACATATTTTACTGGATTATTGCAACAAGAAAAAAACGTCATGGGTTATTCCCTTTTTCTATTCCAATTGAAAGTCAATTTTGTAGTTTAATATTACATTCTAACGCTCCAGATAAATTCCCACTGTGGAAGAATAGTTTGGATCACTAAGCAGGGCAAAATGTTTTATTTCACAGGAACACAATCAAAATTTACCTTCAAGATTACAATTTTACTTCATTCTTATGTATTTCTTATTTAAAAGTAATTTTTCCTACTATCCAAATGCTAATGGTCTGGGAACATTTTCCCAAGTTCCCACTTTTTTCCAAGTATTTCAAGGTTTCCTAAGAATATTATTTTGTTTTGCCAGATAAAACACGGTTCAATCCTAATTCTTTATTTACAACTAACTCTGAATAAAAGTCAAAATAAAAAATAATGAGTCCAAATAAGGCTAGCCTTAAAGGTCCATGGCACGGACTCGCTACTAGCCTCGTCCCAGAAGCCCCAGAAGCAACATTTTGGTTCCAGAAGCTACTATTTTTCTCATTTCCTGTGCCATTTTAGAGCCAAATGATATTTGGTTTTGGAAGTTATACGACGTACGTGATAATGTTAACCCCATTTGGGTCGACCAATATTAATTTTACACAGTACTCTATGGGGCTTAACAAAATCACGTTTTTAGCTCTCGCCATCAAAACGGATTGTTGAATTATCGGCTCGAAACTTTATAGGATGGGGTTTTGGAGTGGCAGGCCAATCTTCAAGATGAAAAACTTCATATCCTAAAAGCGGGCCATCCCCCCTTAAGTCAGTTGTTTTTGAGGAGGATGTGGCCGTTTGGGAAGCTTCTTAGAAGGCCACGACTGCATATTATAAAACCTATACGAGGTAGCAGGGTGGGAAAGGGTTAAGCATATGCAATCCTGTAATGAAAAAAATTTGAAAATCATTGACGAATAAGTTGGCATTTAAAAAATTAACAAACACCTACAAGAGGTTGCTTGTCCAAATACCATGTCCTGAAGCCCAATATAATTGTTCAAAGGGTACCAAGGTATCCCATGACACAAGATCAATGAACACAAGTTTAAGGCTCAAGTTTTGTGATGTAGTGTCTCGTGTAACTTGAGAACTCTAGGCATGCACCATGTTTTTGAGGTTTAAAATATAGGCAAAGGGGTAATCACTTATAAACTATTTTAAGACAAAAATTGAATCAGGTAGTGCTGACGGAATCCAGGGACCACTATGTTATGATGGCTTCCTTATTTATGAGTGCATAATAAAGTTAATGTGGACTTGTGCAGTATAAAGACCAGAAAAGAACATTTGGTGGATGGAATGTAAAAATGGAGCCTATATTTTCCCTACTTTCTTAGAAATTTCTCTAATCAGCAGGTCCATGGATATTATCACAACAAGTGCTTAGCACACTCTACACAGGTTACAAAGTGAACAGGGAAGGGGCTGACTTACTTTTTCTCAGGAAATTACTTTTTAGTGCCAAATCTTGGCGGTACAAAATACTGATAGAGCTACCAGACACTACAAATTTGCCCCTCTCCTCACCTTACCCTTAACCCATTCCACTTTACCCTATCCCAGTGTCCTGCCCACAACCTCATCCCACCCAACTACTTCAACAACCTACCTTTTGCACTTAAGCTTATTCCTCTCCATCATGCCCTTCCCTTCTCTCCATCCCCCTATCTCACCCCCATGAGTTTCTTCCAACCCTGTAGGGTGGGGAGATATACTTAATATTATAATATTTTCCAATAAATCTCAAGACCCAAAACCTGCCTTTCCCCCTTCAGGTATTCTTCCCCATCCGCCCTTCCCTTCTCTCCATCCTCTCATCCCTCAGAGTTTTCATTGATGTAGAGGTGGGGAGATTTATGCACTTAAGTATATTTTCCAATAAATCTCAAGACCTTGATTCTCCAGACATAATCATTTGCACGAACAAATGTAAAACACAAACTGGCGCTGATGTAGCAATTTTACTTTCCATCTATATTAGTTGATAGATTTTAGTTTCGAGCCCACATATCAATATCTCACGAACGTTCCAACTAACCTTTTATGGCAGTCCGACCTAAATGCAGTTAAATGGTTGGTGGTTGCCATGGCGCCGGAGGCAGTACCTATAGCAATTACGACGATGGTGTTATCGTGAATGAGAGAATGAGAAACATTTGCTAATTTTCAATTTTATGATTTGTGCAGACATATTTTTAGTAACTGCAGGAGATTAATATGGTGCTTGTTCTGATTTATGGTATCATATTTTCTCCTTGATAAAGACCTTCAAACTTGCATACACTTATCACTAAGTATTGTGGGATATCAAACTTGTGGTTTTGATAGTAGAAGCGGGGTTTAATGCTTTACAAGGCCATATCATACGATGCTAAGATTTATGGTTAACCATTGAAACAGGGTGGCAATGCAAAAAATACAAGCATTCATCTGGTGTGATTATCAAAATTAATACTAATTCCCAATAAAGGCGGGGGTGAGGGGTGGGGTGGAAGGGCAAATCAGAACAAGCACCATTATGGCATATAAGGTTTGCTTATCGGTCAAGAAACTTGATTCATAGGTTTCCGTTTATATTAACAGGAATTTTGCAGTTTATAGATTTGCGATAGTTATATTCAAATAATGCTGTGGGCTGCCCAGCCTATCTTACACATTACCTTTGACCTTCATATATGACCTTTGACCTTGGCACTGACCTTTTTGACCCTTTTTCAAATCAACAAATGAGGAATTCATGTTGCACCTATGACCTCAAGTTAGAACAACTTTTCAATGGAAGTCAATTTTACATTTTTGGCATATATTTCAACTTGACCTCACATGCCCTTTGTATGTGACCTTTGAACCTCATCAACATATGATGGATCGCATGGTGCACGTATTACACAAGTTTAGTTTCCAATTTTTTTGAACTTTCAACATTTTATTTCACTTGAGGTCAATTTTTAAATCAACATTTTAGTGACGCTAAAACATATACCACATACAACACACGCACAACAAGAATAACAAGTGGTCCTGCCATCTATAACTGCACCCCCACAACTAAAAACCCGGCAGCCCACAAAACAGAGGGCGATCAAATTATTATTCACATTGGTACTAAGTCCGAGTTAAAAAACCTTCAAATTATAGGTTGAAAAGCACAACCTTGCCCCTAGCCTATTTAAAAGTTGTTCTGGTCAAGGATACAATTATGAGGGCACATTAATGATACTGCAACCCTTTTATTTCTTCTATTTATACAATTAATCAGATTTGATTAGAAATTGAGTTGCGCTAGCCCAAATATTAGGCTGTTCAGACGATCGTTGTTAAGTCGTTGGTAAAATCCTTGGTAAGCACAGTCATTGGTAAGATCGTGAGTAGTGGACCGTCCGAACAACCTCATTTGTTTCAGTACAACGAGTTAACAACACGATTTACTTTTAAGAAATCTTTAAAGTAGCGAGCTACTTGCGAGCGATGGTCGTTGGTACGGCGTGTGAAAAACAGTGCTACTACTCACGACGTCGATGTAAGGGTGACCTCATCGTAACCTCATAACGACATCCGGGTCAACTTATTCCGTATCGTGGATACCAGAATGCTTTGTGGTTAGTAGGACAGTTTACTGTTTTTTTTTTTCCAATTTCTTTTGATAATGGCTCATCAGTTAGTAGTACAATCCCGAAAAACAGCGAACCCGGAACCCAAACTGGTCCGCGAGAGCGATACATTCGTTAATACAAGATCTGAAGGACCCCAGCGTGCAAGATAAAAATTGAGTTGAATACAACTCAAATAGGGATTTCCCTTTTTGCGATCACGTGGCCATTGACAGACAGCCCGTGTTCCCATTTTGGCTATCACGTACACGGCGTAGGTGCCAAAAATTTGTTGAAAAGAATCCCACATAATTTATTTTGATAGGAATTAATTCGATCGTATTCAATCTAAATAGTTCCCATATTCATTGTTATTTGTGCGAGATTAGAACTTTATCGATTTTGTTTAAGTGAGTAATCGTGACTTTTAAATCAACGGCAAGTGCGAATCAAAATGTGACGTAAACCGTACACTGCACGTAACTGTCTCTGTGGCGAGAACACATTCCATTGATGATGCATTTGTTTTGAATGAATGTCCTGTTTGTGGCCGGATCGCTTCTCACTGATTGGTGGACGGGGGGGTATAAATCGGCATAAACAGCGTTACTGCCAAATCCTCTGCTGTCGTGAGTAATACGAAAAACAGAAGCCCAAATATCGCTTTTAAAAAACAACACTCCTGCTTGAGGATTCCATTTTTGGCATGTTTCCAATGGGTTTTGAAATTTCGAGGGGTTCCAAGCAATTAACCGTAGGCAAGCACGAGCCTGGCGCTACTTTCCGCTATTTTACCATTGACAGAAGGAAGGCCGCTCGCTGGTAACTTGGAAGGGTATCGTTGTTAGATTCCATGTGGGACGTAGCGTTCGTTGTTAAGAGGCGCTAATGAGGATTAAATTAATTTTTTTTTCGTTGGTAACAGAGCTACTTTCGAAAACGTAGGCACACCGTCTTTTGAACACACCTATTTCTGTAGGCCAAAAAATCTAAATCCAAAACCTTTCTAACAACCAGCCCAAACAGTGTGTTACTTCTTAACTTCATCATTTCTGTTTTTTTTTTTCTCGATAGAACTGAGCTCATTATTATTCAAACCCTGTCCAAAAGTATACAGCAATAAGTTTGAGATTTTTATATCATCTGAACCATTAGCCCTTTTAAATGCAATGTGTACCCAATCTTTTACTTGCAAATTTCAATTGTAATCTGTTTAAAAATTGCAGTTTGGTATTTTCTTCCGTACGGACAGAAATTACCATACAGTAGCCATGGGAAAAATGTTGTGATACAAGCATTTGCTAATAACATCACACCACAACATGGTATCAACTGAATTTGGGAATGAGCTTTTCTCAACTATACATGCTTTCTTAGCAAACCTAGAAAAACAAAAACACAGGTGCAAGAATCACAAAATGCACTTTATTTGTCATGCTTAAGGTGCTAACAAGAGATTTCAAGTCATCCAAATTTTTTGTGATATGTGGTGATTTTGTATAGTTTATGCCACTCCATCGATTTCCCTACCTGTTTATTGAAAACCAAATAATAAAATGAAAACAAAAGGTGATTGGCATATGCTTTTGCTAAATTTTGTGCTCCAAATAAACCGTTCCTGACCTTAAGGTAGATCATCGGATAAAATGGAGTCTTCCGAAAAATGACCATAAAATCAAAACCCCCCCTGAACTCAATTTAGTCAAACTCTGACTTTGTAAGGATTGAACTCTCCTCCACTATTTTTGCAGTTTCAAGACTGCATGATTTTTTTTTAATTTTTCTTTTTTTATATATTGTTAAAAAATTCCTAATTTTTAATTTTTTAATTTTTTAAAGACTTTTCTTGTTTTGTTGTTGTTTTTAAGCTGAAACTTCAGGGATGTGTGTATAAACCAAATACCATAAAATCTCACTTTGGCTTTTTTTGAATCACGTTTTTAGTTTCTTTAGAAAAAATTTTTTATGGAAATATAATTTAGGGAACATTAAAACCACCCTATTTTTTTTCAAATATACCAACACTCAATCCACTCATCACATCTAAACTCCTGAGAATTTTCTAATTTGATTTCCTTTCATATACACCTTATTCTCAACCAAAGATAGTTGTATTTTCTCCTAGGAAAAATTTGAAAAGTGGATACGTCAAGTATTTCTAGAAATACTTCAACAAAAATTGTTGTATTGCGACCACCTGTTCTTTGTTTTGATGACGCCAGAAAATAAAAAATTGTATGGATTTGTGATATTTCTTTAACCATTAAAAACAAAACACCAATCTTATAACCCATCACTTACTTAGAACTAATTTAAATAAAATTTGTATTTTCAAAAATGCCCAATTTGGTCCTTTTCAAACAACTACCAAAATCAGCCCCTGTACAAAGTCTATGGAAATTTGGCACACATAGTGACATATTCTTTTTTTTTCTTTGTAAAAAACCCTTTTTTGGGAACAAATAAAATTTGGCACACAATGTTTCTTCTTTCACACCATCCAACATTTCATGATATTTTTTCAACAAGATCCTGGGCACGAAGCATAAGCCTAATAATCCTACCGTAATTCTTACAGATGGTGATTGTTTTTATAAAGCTTTACATTAGTCCCAAAATCAGATTTTCACTTTTGTAGGACACCGTTATGTGAAATCTCTTGTTGCACCTTTATGTGCTGTTAAGTCAGGAACTTAGTCAATGGCCAGTTTTATTTTTTTCATGTTTTAATAATGGCATTAAACATGTTGTTCTTCCATATATTTTACAAGATCTATATATATTTTTTTTTTCCTCATATTTTGGTCATTTTACTTTTACTATGTTCCGCCTTTTTTATACCAAAAACAATCACTGGGATGAACTGCAAAAGGGCGGTAATTTCGCGTATTACCCAATACGCGTCTGTGCTATCGGCGCGCGCGATTTAATGATCGCATCAGAAACGCCTTGATGCGTCGATTCGATATGACCATCAGCCCATGGTACTTGTATTTTGCAACAAAAAAAATTTGTAACCAAAAAAAGGTTGCCCACGTGAGATGCTTTTGCACACAGAATGGGATTTTGAATTTCACACGATTTTGAGCTCCTAAATTGTTGATTTGATCATAAGTTATCCAGATGAAGTAATTTGACCTGGTGCAGAAGCATTGTGAAATAGAGATGAAAGCTTGTTGTTTTGGAATAGGCTACTATTTGTACGAAACGGACATTTTGGACAAAATGGCGATTTTTCTCTGTGTTCAACTTTTGGCGATAATTCGTGATTTTTCGGTTCCCCATTTACTCAAAATCAATATCAGCAACAGGTAAGGAAATGAATGCATCGTATAGTAGCATATCAAAATCTAGGGTCGGTATTTTTTAGTTTTTTTTTCATTTGTTGGTTAAAAATCGTGATTTATGTCAACCTTTGAACAATCTTGGCGTTGTTCCAATTGAAAACACGCGGATTTTGACCTTTTTTGGCCAAGATTTGATAAATAGTGCAGAATTTTTGAAAAAAGGGGAATACCGACCCTAGAACTAAGACTCTGGAATAAAAAACGAACAAGGCCACATTTTTATAACATTTACTATATTTTTTATAGGGAACCAAAAATATGAGTGAAAATCACGATTTTATGAATGTTCTCACAAAAAATCCGTATTTTGGGGAAAACCTATTATCATATTTGGGTTCCTTGAGTCATTTCCTTCTCAAATATGTATACTTTTATATATGTTGGAACAACCATTAAGAAGATACGGCAAAAACGGTTCCTTTGAATTCCTGACGTAACAGCCACCTTAAGTTCATTTTACAGGTTGTTTCTCTTTTGATCAACACCTCATTTGAAGTCTTTGAAATACCTGAAATAAGCTTAGCTCTAAAAAGGGCGTGATATTTTGATGCTCATGGGTGTTTTATGTTAGGATTATAATGAATCCCACCCCTAAATTCAAGCTAATTTCCTTCAGGTTAAAACAGACGAGACTATACTAGGTTATTAGAGGTAATTAATCATTTAAACTCAAATTTCCCTGATCATTTTCAGGAAGCTTTATTATTAAAATTCAATTGATTGATAGCTCAATAAATGATGTTGCATTCATTTTGTTCTAATGTAATGATGAGGTTATCCCAGAGGGTGTATTGAATCATCCCCCCTGCAACAGTTTTTGGAAAGTTCACCTCAATAGGGTCAAGTGATCCCACAAAAATCCTATTCTTAACACATGAAAACCCTGACTTTTATGCTCATTTTAGCCCACAAAGTGTTAGTACTTAGGGAATTTTTAGCATGATTATGAAATGTCTTGTGGTTCTTAAACTTTTGGAACACTTTTTTATTTACTGGCATGTGTTTAGTAGAGTAAATTTATAGGCACATTCCAATGCATTGAGGGATTAGTTCAAAACACCTTGAGGTTATCCAGAAAGGTTTCATGCTAAGAATCATAATCTGAGGCCTGTTTCACAAAGACTTATGATTGATTGTAAGTTTGATTTATCAAGTGTAACTCAATCAAGCGTAAGTTGGAACTTACAATCAAGTTCAAACTTACGCTTGATCGAGTTACACCTTATAAATCAAACTTATAATTGATCGTAATTCTTTGTGAAATGGGCCCCAGAGATGTAACAGGAGTAGTCCCATTTCCTGAAAATCAAAAAATCGAACCGACAACAAAGCCAAAGTTTAGCATAGTATTCGGTGAAGCTCCAGGGAACATAATGGGATTTTAAGGTACAAAAAGCCCTCTCTATAATAAATTGGTATTTAAGACTTGGTTTTTTATCATTAACATGTTTATCTCAAAATTTGAAGAAAAATATATATATATATTTTTTTTTTTTACATTTCCTGATTTTTTTTAATTTATGGCCAGAAATCTGTGGAAATTTCCAGAAGAGTTACATCTCTGACTTCTCTGAAACTAGAAAGGATTTATATCAAAATTTACCCAACAGAATTGGGATTCCTTCAAATTAGCAAGAAACATCAACATCTACAAAAATAAGCAAATGCTATTAAATGCTGATTTTCCCGTTTCTAAAAATGCTATTCTCATGCCACCACCTCCAACATTTCCTTTCAGAACTTCACACAAATATAGCCCAGCTGTGTCCACATTCTAAGCTTATCTCACAACATACCATAAGCAAACAAAATTGTCAACAGTGACTGTGAAAAAAAATCGTGAACGGTGTTAATTTCTCCGAATGCTGGCGCGTGGCCGCAGATCCAGGTAGCTTAGCAGGGGTATGCCCTGGAGGGGAGATGTGTTTCCAAAACCTTGGCCTGTTACATGCCAGTCTGCACTGAAAATCATCAAACAAAATAGTTGGGAGGACTGAACAAATTGTTGACCGCTACCGTATTGCTGAAGAGCTTATGCGAGTTGATATGTGGATAACACACAGGTCACGGCTCATTGCACCAATGGCTCATTAAGAGAAACATATCGGGGATACACGCCGCATGCTGCAGGGTTAAATTGAGACAACAGAAGAGAGGAAAACAGTCTAATGTTCAATTTAATTGTCACTCTATGCCAAGCACCTCGTGTGATATTTCAGATACTGTTGCCGTGGTGAGACTTAAACTTCGCTGTTGCTAACCAATGGGGGCCCTGTATCAGTTAATTGAATTATAACGGTTTGTAATCAAATCCAGTTAGAAGATAAGGTTATATCAAAATAACTTTGCTTTAATATTTAGTGAGCAAAGCTATATTGCAAAATAATAGGAATTTCTTTTTTTTTAATTGGGGCATTTCTTACTGAATTTTGCATTGTGTAGCATCCTTTCAATAATCAATATGTAATAATAATAATAACAATAGTTATGAAAATCTGTAAACTGCCAATGGCGGTATGGATGGACTACTTTTTTCCCCCAAGGGTATGTGCAGCTCTGGGGTGTTGAATAATATGGGTGTACATTGTACATGCATTTCATAAGTGAGCTTCAAGAACCGCCAATACAGGCAGACTAAGTGGACTGTTGCATGGATCTGATCCTTATAAGCATCTTTACATATGCACCTACACATGTGCCCGCCCCTCCTACAATATACTGAAAATTGGCTACTCTAGCTCATCTAGAAAAAAACATGGCAAAATGTTGACCTTTTTTGTTTTGTGAAATGTTGACCTTTTTTGACATTTCCCCACCCTCAGACCCAGGGGAGGACCCTGAGGGAATGAATTACATGGTAAGTAGGGGATTGTGCCCTTCTACAATATACCTAAGTTTGTCTACTCTAGCTCATCTGAAAAAAAAATACATCGGTCCTCGGACCGCTTGTGTCGCCTGCCGTCGCGGTTAGTGAATGATAGACCTAACATGACCTTTGACCTTGATATGTGACCTTTGACCTTGATATGTGACCTTTGACCTCATCAACAAATGAGGGATCCCATGTTGCACCTATGATTCAAGTTTGGTTCCAATTGAACTTCAACTTTTCATATGAGGTCAATTTTACATTTTCAGCCTATTTTACAACTTGACCTCACATGACCTTTGACCTTGGCATGTGACCTTTGACCTCATCAACAAGTGGGGGATGCCATGTTGCACCTGTGACCCAAGTTTGGTTTAAATCCATCAAAGTATGTGGATATTACATGCAAATGTTAACCCTTTTTCACAACAGACATCAACAGACATCATCAACAACAGACAACTACAGTGGACAAAGTGATCCCTATGTGTCTTCCTGCCTTAGGGCAGGCGACACAAAAAATGGCAAAATGTTGACCTTTTTTGTATCCAGACACACACGTACGTATATACATACACACATCCACCCATGCGCAATCCGTCCAATAAATTGATCAATGCTGAGATCAGTGATGATTATCACTTTGGGATGGAGCCATTTTCCTTCAATCTTTGACCCCGTACACACTGCAAAATTGCTTATTTCGACGAAGATTAGTAATAATCTTGATTAGTTAATAAAGCGTGCGTACACAGTACACTTAATTAAGATACAACTGTGTCCACACTAGCACAAAACTAACAAAGATTGAAACAAGTGTGCCTACTGGAAATATGGCCTTGGAATGTAAACCAACACACATCACCTCTTAATTCAACGAAGTGTGCGTACACACTAGTAAATCTCTTAATCGAAATAACCATTCCCTTAATTGAAAGAAGCTGATTTGCTTTGTTGAATTAAGCAAAATTAATCTTTGTTGAAATAAGAGAAGAGCGTACAACACTATACTTGTCAAATTTTTAATCTTCGTTAACGCTTAGTTGAATTAAGAGATTTTGATAGTGTGTACGGGGTCTTTGTTGAATTTGAAGCAAGTTTTACAATCATAATTGCAAGGAACAGGTCAATGAACGAAATAGACTGAAGAAAACCTTGACAAACAAATTCACTTACAACCATCCAGCCAACATATTTCCATTTTAACATCAAATGTTAACATCACTCTGTTGATGTTCTCTATTTTCTCAACAGGTCCTCCCAGAAAATACAAAATTCTGTGGTCTACTAATATTAATCAATAATCGAGTTGGGATAAAAACAGAATCTAGATCATATAGGGAAGAGCTGGGTGGGTATCTCAATATTGTTATGTGATTAAACACAACATCTCAAGACTACTCCTGATGATGGTAAAATATAATACATAACAAAAAATTCAAAGTCTGAAATTCAACTTTGTGCTGATGTTAGTTTGAACTATTTTAGATACATACAGTATCTGGGTAGCTGGTTACCCTGGTAGAATGAAAAAAAGAAGATCTACCTACAAGGGCATCAGCTCTGGAGAGCTAATGGCAGCCATCCAGCACATGCTGCCTTGCATGGTGGATGTGGTTGCCCAAAGGCTAGGCCCACCGTCGAAAACTGGATTGACGTCAGGAAGGGCATCCGTTCAATTATTTTTTTGCTCCAATAAATCCCTCACACAGCAGTTTTGCTGAGTGTGAGGTGTATCCGGCCACCCCGTTTAACGGGGACAAAACCAGATTTAAAACTTTGGTTTAACTAAACTAAACAGTAGAAACTGCTTAAAGGCACTATCAGTAATTTACCAAATCAGATAATTGAACAAATCATAAAAATCAGATTTTCGCATGTCTGTAACAAGTATCCCTATCCCAAATACCCTACAGGTTATAAGACTGAAAGCAACCTAATAAGGACAAAATCATATATTTTAAGTCATTACTGTCCGTACGGACACTTCACTGCAACAAATAATTTAATGGAGATTCATATCTTTAAGCACTGCCATTTTCTTCCTTTTCTGTCAATTTTTCAGTTCCCAAATATAACTTATCCAGACTTCTATAGACTTATTTTTCACTTTAAGCTATTCCTGCAAATTTCAAATATTTTGACTTTTTCAGGTGAATCACTGATAGTGTCTTTAAATGGGATAAGTCTGGAACACCAAAAATGTCCCAATTGAGCAGTTATCCCAATTCAGTGGAGCATTTAACACATCTTGCATCTGAATGATTTCCTGAAACCGCATGCCAATTAACAAAATCCCTATTAAGAGTATTCCAATTATCCAGTTTTAACTGCACTGTGATTAAAGTTAATACTCCTCGTTGCTGCTATATTACTTAAATAATTATCTTCATATTTGAGCCAGAATAAGTGACACAACATTAAATTACAGTAATTTGGGCATCTATTCCATTGTACAACATCATCTAGAAATAAACCATGTCTATGAAACCTATAAACCTATCCTGCTTCTTTATTCTTGCAATCCTGCCTTGCATTTCCTTCAAAAATAATTGCCAAATACTAACAAAATCATTCAACCATTTTTACGAACTACCATAAGCCTATATGGCACAAAATTACAACCTGCCATAAAACATGATTCATTAACGATTGACCGTGCAATTCCTTTTTAAAGGAATTTTTATTTTCTCATGATTTCATGACTGGCCAGGGACCCTCTAAGGAACTTCTCTTGTTCTATATGACAAATTATATAATTTAATTTACGAACTACCATAAGCCTATATTTTTAATGAATTTAATGAATCACTAATACTCACAAAATGCGAACACTTTTGCCAAGACAGGTTTTATGTTATATGTATTTTATTATTTTTTTTTTTTTAATATTTTTTTTTATGTTCCAAATTAGCAAATCACTGCTTATCTTTTAAACAAAACTGCTTCATCACATGCAGTAAAATTACTCAGGTAATTAAAGATATTTTCTTTACAATTGACAAGTGAAAAGGACTCAAACATTTATCAGAGATTTAACAGAGGAATAGTCCCATTTCCTGAAAATCTAATATTTGAACCAACAGCAAGGCCAAATTTTAGAGTAGCATCCAGTGAAGCTCCAGAGAACATTATTTCTTTGCGATTTTAGGGTACTTCTCTAAAATAAATTGGTACTTAAAATTTTTTGATGCAGTTCTACCTTTACCATTAAAACTTTGATCTCAGAAATTGAAAAAAAAATTATTTCCAGAATTTTTTTAATTTTTATTTATAGCCGGAAATTTCTGGAAAAAGTTACATCATTTATTCTTCACAATAAAAAAAATTGTCCAAACATATTTTGCCTTGTTTAAAGGTGCAACGAGAGATTTAAACTAATGGGTGCCCATAAAAAATGTGAAAATTCTGATTTCTGCACTGGTGTAAAGCTTTCTATCAAAAATATTTCCACCTGAAAGGATTAAGCTGAGAACTGTTTCTTTGGTACAAATATTGTGAAATTTCTAATTTCCTATAGGAGCAAATATGAAATTCTATTGAAATATAAGCATATACTAATCGCCTTTCATTTTAAGTCATTTCTGTAGTCAAATAAAAGGTAGAGAATTTAGTGTGTGTCTACTCTAATCTATTTGAGATCACTACATATCACAGAAAATATGGATGACTTGAAATCTCTTGTTGCACCTTTAAAATGACAATAATTGCAACTCACCCTCCCCATTGACATCAAAGGACTGCTTGCGCCCTGAGTGGTTGGCTCCCATGGTGCACCCTATCTTGGCTCGTAAATCCTATGTTCTGGCCCCAACGCCACAAAGCGTACAGGGACACAGAACCCACAGCAGGGCCGAGGCAGAAATAAAAAGCACAAAAATTGGCAGGAGTCGCAGACGGAAGGCGGCAAGGATCAAGCAGAGTGCACTTATCACCTCAGCAGCAGCCTTGTTGATACATATAATGATGAAGTAAATAATCCAGTGGTAGGTATCTGGTAGGGCATATCTAGTCCCGGAAGCACTGTAGTACCAGGAACCAGGTAAAGATTCCAGGGGAAGAGATAGTATTACTGTTGTAGTTCTGGTTTCCTGTGAAGGTGGAAAGCAAGCGAGTGTTGTAAAACAGATCAATACAATCGTGTAGTACCTACACAGAACAAACAATTGTATAATCACTCACTGTCTCTTCTGTAGTGGTTTATAAACACAACAATTCTTTCTCTACAATACTGAAGATGGGATTTGCATTAGAAACTTGCACGCAGTGTGCTGGTAGAAATCAAATTGTAATAAATGCACCAAGGCAAACCGCCTGTGATTAAAGCAAAATAAATCACGCTATGGCATAAACAGAGCCGTATGCTTATGTATATATCCAGGTCGTTCAAGTGTCCAGGCAAAAAGCAGTGCTGCCTATGGAGCTAAGTAACACAAACCCGCGTGGGACTGCCAAGCACCTGCTGGGTTTCACTTGGTATCGATCTACTTGTTACCGTCACGCATGTACATTCCCGGATCAATTCGCAAATGGCGTGGTTTCGGTGTCACCATCACACTCTTAAAATCCAATACCGTACGAAGGCTAAAGTGCTCGAAAGCTACAGCGCCGCTGTGCTTTGAACAAATATTCACTCAAATTTAATTTTTCTCGGGCTGAGACTTTCACTGTAATTATGTGCTGTAGAAGCAATGGCGGTTTATAAATTGGGTAGATGAGGCAAATTCAGAAACTCACTGACAAACCTTGATCGGCATGAGAATCCCTTTAATTTTGGGATTACATGGGTTCACACAGACTGCAGCCTCACTGATGAGTTTGGTATGAGAATGATCACCTCTCTCCTCACAGCATCCTCTGTGCAATGCTGCTATCATTGAGTATGCACGC
>JAMKCH010004668.1:0-86643 GCA_023653785.1 Ophioderma brevispina | reverse complement strand
TACAAAGTTTTAAGTAGTAATTCATTATCGCTGCATAGAGCAGCCGATTAGACACCTCAATATCATATGGTACAGATATAACTATTTCAAGATGTATCTATTTGCATCGTTCCTTCATCATCATCGTCGTCGTCGTCGTCGTCAAAAACGTTCTAAGGTAAACAGCTGACGTTACTTGTAACAGATTCAGATGTTCTTGTTGCAAGTGTCAAAATGAGACTAGATATTAGTTGCTTCAGTATAAAAAAAAACTCGACAAACAGTTGTTAAACATACAAAGTTACATCGATAATAAAATCGTGAAATGCCATGGTTTGATAGTTTATAATGAAATGTATTGTGGAATATTACCATTTGCTACCATTTCCTATCTCGAAAATGTGCACTGTTATATGTCCAAGACTTTCAACTTTTTGCACCAGACAATCCCCTTAGACAACGAACAGTTATATAAATCTATTATTTGGAAAAACTTTTATTTTTAAAACAAATTTTAAGCAAGGCGACACAATTTTGACAACTGATATAAGTAGGCATATGCAAGAACTATTATCTCCTGAAAAAATCACAAACATCCATTTCGGGAATCTTGTGATATAGGGCTACAGAGGTCATGATTTGCATGTTATAGCGCCCTCTATATGACCATTCTCCATAAAAAGATGTGTAAAACTCTACGCTTAAGACAAATCATATTTGCCCGAATCGAAAATTTCGTAAAATTTACGCAGGATGTAGTTAGTGGAATAAATAATCAATATCATATATCAAAACTGGCCATTAATATTTTTTGTTTTATTCTGTTTTCGTCATAATAAATAAAAGACTTCAGTTATTGTACTCGCAGCGAATATAAATACATACTAATTTCAAATATGGCACCTCCGACATTTGGTGGAAAAGAATACCATAACGAAACTACGATGGAACGTGTCTTTTATCTTCATTTATTTACAAAAGACTATCTGTCAAACTTTTTGATTTTGTGTGTAAATGACAGAGTGCAGGCAGATTTTGAGAGGTTAGGAGTTTAAAACTACCTAGTAATGTAAAGCAGATCATATTGAAAGATATCGGTTGAATTGATGCTGAAATCAAACATGAAATAAGGGGAATGGTGCGTTTTAGCTTTCAAAATAAATCTAATAAAAGTTTATCGGGATTAAAAACTAACAGTATTCAGCGCACGTAGAAAGACTACATTCAAGTATAAAGTTACGCATTTTTTAATTCGGAGATCATTAATCTTCGTCGTACGAGCGCAATGACATGAAATGTTACTAAGAATCAACTCATAAAATCCTCGGAGTCGTATTAAGTGAGACTCGGACGGAAATGTCAACGTGATATACCAACATTGAGACCATTATCAAGTAATTGCGTTGTACCTTCGACAATGTACCGATCATGCTGATGGAAATATAATCCTATTGACACATTCTTATTCCAGCTCCTGTCTAACACAATTTAACTCAGGCCCGTAAGCAAGATTTATTTGGAGGGGTTGCGGGACTTAAAACAAGTGGACTTTTTTGGTAAGAGTGGACCTAACCGCCCCTTAATGACCTTTTTGGGGGCTTTTTGAACATCTCATCACCAAAAAGTGGATTTTTTGTAAAAGTTTGTCTAAATTTTAGACCTCCTTATAAAAACATCAAAGAGTGGACCTTTTGCCCTTTTGTGGAATTGGCACCCCATCCCCTTCCAATGATTTGCTTCAGTCCCGACTTGTATCTGCCCGATATGGGTGTGGTCAGAGTTACAAAACATGTAGGTAAAATGGCAACGGCTAATGTATCATCAGTGCTAAATTAATACAACAAAATAATATAAATCTATTTGGATTGCCATTAGAGACCAATCCAAATTTAGAGACTAAACTTCTAGTTCTTACATGGAACATTAACACTTACCATTTACTCCATATGATTAGGTCCTAGAAGTTTGTTCCATTAGATCGTCTGCATTTCGATTTTTGAGCCATTTTAACCGCATTGTTTTTTTATTTGATGAACTGAAAAATGGTTTAGACAAAATGCCTCATGTATAGAAAATTAAATTTTTAACTCTATGTGAATCAAAAAGATTAATTTCAGAGTAGTTATTTAGAGGGTACTTACTTTTTTGTGTTGTTGTTGTGTTATTTATCGTGACATATACTGAACGCTTAGGTTAAAATAAAAATAATCTATTATTTCTCTACCAAAATGTATGTTCTTTTAAGGTGAATAAAAGCACTTTATATTTTAGATATTGTTCAATTCACACTGTACTAAACCAGAAGGAAACTCTGAATCCTGCGTCACTAATTGGAGTTATCTAACACTTTCCCAATGCTATATTTAGTTATTTCCCGACGAGCTTTCAATGCACGTTACAAGATACTAAAATCAAATGTGCAGAAATGGGGGATGTGATTCAGCTATTTCGACATTACTCTAAAACTGACAAAGAGAAATCCTATAACAAATTCAGCTCACGTGCCGTCAAGCACCACATCCTATCTCAAATGTAACCTATCCATATTATATTTAGATTATTTCATCCTCTTAATACTAAAGCAATGACATGTACCTTCACTGTGATTTTGGGGACTTGACAATGCTCTCTTGAATCTGAGAAGGTTACGGCCTCAAAACATGTCGTAAGGGACGTGGAAGAATAGGACAACCATTATTAGCGAAGGGTAACGTCCTTAGTAGGGTTTGAATACGCTGAAAGAAGGTACGGTTCCCATATTATTTCCATCGCTTTCAAACGCTTTATTTTAGGGTACCCACCTTGTTCCCACGTTCCACTTCCTTGAAGGACCGACTATTGGTTTTTTTTAAAACATAAATATATTTTTAACGCACCCTCTGGCACGCCTCAGGCGCCAGCCATGGGCACGCTTAATCCCGCGATGGCCTCGGTCGCAGCCGTTAAAACGTTTTCCTTGTTCCATATAGTTTAGTCCCATTGCCAATTATAAATTGTATTTTTGAAGAATGATTTGCTTTGAATGATCGGTAGTCATTTTTTCAATATTGTTACATTATATCTTTCTCTCTCTATCTCTACAAACTATCACAAAATTGACGATGAAATTTTTGTTCAAAGCTTCATTCAGCAACTACTTCGAACAGAGATTGTGAATGTAATCAAATATCCTCTATTCAAACAGAAAGGCATTTTAGCCTGGTTCAATACTTTTGTAGTTATTCAAAGTTTCAATACTATATAGTTGAGGCACTCATTACCTTAAATGACCGATATTAATATACTACAGCATATCTGCAATAATGTTTATGTTCCGTTTTTAATTGATCTTATACAAAAAATTTACACTATGACCGTTGTGATTTGTATGACTCCTGTTTCGTAAAATACATTTAAAATTGTAGCGATACGCTGTCTTTCTGTGTCGGTTCATGCAAGAGTGCACACAGGGATTGCTTTTGGTAGTGTGTCGTAATCTCACGGACCTCTACCTAGTGGGTCTGAGTCGCCGATTGAAACATATCAGGAAGTTGTTTTTTGACCGTGACAATATGTCGGGAAACAATGCATACACCTTGTCAAGACAATATAATATTTTGTGTGAATATGTTCCCCAGCATTTGTTTTCCCGCCATATTGTCACGGTCAAAAAGCAACTTCCTGATGATTCAATCGGCGACTCATTCACTGTGGGCTAGCCGCTATAAATCCATGTGTCAGAGGTCAGTGGGATACATCAATTGTCAATATAATCATTTCTTATTTGGCATAATATTAAAAACAAAGAGCAGGCTTTCCAATGGAGTTGTCTAATCTTATTTTTCTTTGCCAATCCAGAGATATGATCATTTTAATGCGATACACCAAAAGCGATTTTGTGCCATTTTTGCATGGGCCAGAGTTGTTTCGCCAGTTATGCCATGCCGTCATGAAACTCCAACGATTGGAACTTAGGCAAAATAAAGAAACACGGATTAAAGTAAAAAAGGAAGTCGTATTTTATCGAAGTTTTATAGGCAACATATCAGTTCAATGAAATATCTCTTTTCATAAATAATAAACAATACAATACTATTGCACATTTCATGAAAGCTTTTCAATGGTAGCTTTCTATATATTACAAAATTGTTATCTGTTAAAAAAATCATTCCAGAAGGAATGTAATTCACAAAATAAACACTCAATCCAAAGAAATGGTTTAAAAATATGCACTCTCCTTGTGCATTTACTAATCTTAAAATCAAGTACACAAGGTTTTGTTGGAATTTTGCGTTTCATGATATTCACAGGTCCATAAAAATCTCTTCAGTGACTCATCGAGGGGAGCGGGTCTCCTCCAGGGTTGGACTGGAAGTGAGGATGGGAGCTCATGGGTTCTCTAAGAATCTGATAACTAAAGTCAAGCCGAAAACTAGTAAGATCATAATAAGTTGATATAGTCTACAACACTTTAGATCAGATGTATCCAGGAAGAGAGCCAAATCGTACTGATCATCAACTGCCAGCGCATTAGGTAGACCTGTTATTCATTCTTTAGAGTGCACGGGGAGTTAGAAGAATAGAATCCTACAGAAGAAAGAGAGGGAACAGCCTTTTTACAAAGATGGGGCATACCAATCAAGTGAAATAACGAGTCGTCAGAAGATGATGGTAACAGTAGGGATCAATAGGCTTTAGGGTCACCGGTGTTACACTCACAATCACGGATAGAAGATTGAATATACTGCACAAAAAGTGGGGCAACCCGGAAATAGTGGTCGGGTCTGCAGATTATGTGTGAATGGCGACAAAGAGGTGCAGGAGACATATAATATTGAAAAACATATCGCGGTTTGTAAGAGGAATGGATACGCAGAATATTAATCGACCCGAAATGCTAGTAACTTGGGGTTGTCTTGGGGGATCAAAAAAGGGGGTGGGGCGAGTTCGAACAGGAAAGAAGTACAAGCAGGAGGCCCCACACAGAAGGGCATAGTATGAGTCAGCAGAAGTCATATAAGGTCACATCAGCGCATAAATCTTCTAAAGACTGAAAATAGTCAAAATACCACCGAAGGTCTATATAGGTAGGTCCCCCTTTGGTTGACCTCATTACCTTGGTGCATCACATGGGACCGTGTGGACCGCTTCACTACCCTACGGGCAAACGCCACGTTCAATTGGTGGGTGAGGGATGGAGGGGAAGGGGACGTGTGACCGGCGAAACGACTTCGCTCGAACACATGGCAACAAGGAAGGCCGTGGAAAAGTCAATAAATACACGGTGGGTGAGTGAGGAACAAACAATAATTTGAAATGGGGGGGCAGAGGTAAAAGCCGGGCATAGAAGAAGGACTCGAAGACGGGAGAAAAGGCCAGAGGGTTGGCCCCGGGGAAAAGAAGGCGAGCCAGTGCGGAGGGGGGTAAAGACCAAGCACAAAGTGATTAAAACCTATATGGCAACTTTTGAGGTATGGGCAAAACAATCCCCTAACAACACGTTCAATATCTGAGGAGGAGCCCGACCCACATCGTGTGGTTCGGCGGTGCTTGTCCCTGAAAGGTAGGGAAGGGGGGAAGGGGTAGCTGGAGGGGGGTGGGGGAAAAAGGTGATGACGCAAAAGGGTCACGAGAATGGCAGACTATAATAATAAGAGACCCATATTAGTCACTAGGGTGTGCAGCCTTCAAAAAAGGAAGTATAGCGGTGCCCTAGCTAGGATTAGAGGGTGGGGGTTCGGAGGCGCTCCTAGCGTGGGGGGGTGTAGCGGGGCGACAGGTGAGTAAGTGGTGCGTCGCCGGTGGGGGTAGGGCAATGGATGGAGGTTTGCAGGACGGAGGGGTAAGAGGGGGTATAATTGGGGCTGGGTCGTCAAAGGAGGAGTTCCTGTGGTAGCACACACGTGGGCGTACAAGATGTACACGTGAAGCTCTAGGAGGGTAGTGAAAGAGAAAAGGGCAAGAGGGACGGTCCCCGGCGCCATCGCGTGGGTATGGGCTTGGACCCGCGGGAGTGCCCAAGGGCCAAGACAGCCCGGATGGGACTGGGTTGGGTGCAGGGGTTGAAGAGACGGGCAGTTGGACCCAGGGTGGGTGGGGAAGAAACAAGCCGCAATGTTAGGGGGGTTAGGCGGGCCAGGGGGTGACCGGAGGGGCGGGAAGGGAATATGGGTTGCCGGGGGATAGTTAGCGGGGGTGACCTCATCAAAGGAACTAGACAAGCGGCCCAATAGGGCCAAGGATGATGGACTATTGGTGTGAAAGGGCGGGCACGGATGACAGCATATGTAAAACTTAATTGTTACCTATTGGCAGAGGAGAGAGAAGTAAGTTTGACGACAAGGGACTCGATGCTGTAGGAGACGGCGCCAGCACGGACTTTCCCCCCATGGCTGGGGCGCGGTGAGTGGGAGGGGGTGCCGGGGGGTGCGTGTGGTAACTTACTAGGGATGCGCAAAGGGGTGCGGTGCAAAGACTACCTAGACAGCTGAGTGTGAAGAAACCAAAATGGTTCATAAGGTGCCGCCCCTTCGCACGGAACACCAGTATTGGCGGCCGGAAGGGGACACATAAAGGGGGCGCGTGCATAAGGGTACAGGAGGGACCTGTTGGTGACCTAAAATAGCAAGGGTCGGGGGAGGGGAGTAACATGGGTGAAGGGAGTTCATATGGAAGTGCGGCAATGGTGGGGGGGGCGGGTACGAACACAGCGTGTGGGGTGGAGGGTACGGCGCGGCGACATGCGTGCGTTCATCCTAGTAATGGGGATGTTGAAGTGTTTTTCAAACATGAGCGGATAAACCGTAGGGACCCGGATTATTGAAGAATAATAAGAAGGAGAAGAGGGCAGAGAAGGTTATAGACGCCGGAGGCGATGGGCCGCTAACGCGGGCCAAAGTTGGGTCGCGGAGCACGTGCCCAACCATAAGGTACCATAAGAGCTGGCGGGGGAGGTGTTACATCGATTTTCAATGGAGGGGGCCCGTGGAGCAGCAATCGGGATCAGCGCCTTTCCCCTTATCAGCAAGCATACATCTAGATTACCATCCAGCCGATCAGCTTCCCAAATAGCGCATGGGTAAATCGAGACAAAACTAACGGGTTAAGTTGTCGGGGGTTGTCGCAGGGAAGTTACAAGAAGCGATTCTCCACAGGCTCGAAACGCACGCACTCCCATACTCATTGATGAGCATACACTGGCGTCGAGCGCTTACCTGATTTGAGCTATCTTTGTCGCTTGTAAACTCTAACCTAACCCCCATTCTACTGATTTCCGTTGATTTACTATGGACTACTGTTTATTCAAAGGTCAATATACCAAATTCTGTTTAAAACCAACATTTTCATAAATTCACCGTCCACTAACACCTTTTGTCGCCTGAAATGGTACACAAATAAAAGGCATTTGCATGAAGGGAACACCGCTGGGGCAGGGGGTGTTGTTTGGGGGGGGGTCTTTTTAATTTTATTATATATAATTTTGCTGTTGAAATTGGAAGTTTGAATTGAATTCAAAGATTAAATCCAGATCCAATTAATATTTTTAAGTCTTGTGGGAGTCAGGCTTTGATATGTGGGAGCTTGTGGTAGTTTTGAGTAGTGTCACTAACAAGGGGGGGGGAGCTTGTGTGGGGTATTCCATCTTATTTAACGGGATTTTACTACTTTCAGTGCGATTTTCCTTACAATCCATTGGCTCTTCGTTCAAAACAAACCTACCTATCTCATTTGAACGAAGAGCTTACAAACATTTACAAAAAAAATTGCGAGAAAATAAAAAATCCTTCAGACAATAATACCCTAAAATCCGCCAAAAAACAATCATAACAGACTTAACACTTAAAACCGAACTGGCGAGAAACTGTTTTGATAATCTAAGAGACCTGTGACGACCTACATACATTTACTGGAGCCTTTCAACAAGATTGTTTTCTTCGATTTAACAACCATATAACAGAGTATTTCTAAAAGAAATTTTAGTTAAGACATCACCTGACATGTTTGCAAACCTCAATATTTTTGTCATAAAGGTGCGTGTTCCGATCATCTTTGGGCTGCCCCCCCCCCCCAATATGTACGCGGAAGTAGTATCGATTTTAATATCAGGATGAAAGGTCGTATTTTTCTTATTGTCGTCTGCAATTGGAGCCCTAAATCCATTTCATCATGCTGCAAGATATCACAAAACAAAGACCGTTTTAGAAAAATGGGTAACATGATATTAGGCACAGTGTTGAATAGTGCTTTGCAATACAGATAGCTTTAACCATCCAAACCGCAAGTTTGGTTTCCCACGGTATTGAATGGGTTAGGTGTGGTAACGGGGGTGCCGTACGCTCAGTGTCCATGAAAACACCGGATAGACGAGGATCGAACAATCACCGGGTGTGGGTGTGTGTAGGGGTCTGGAGGAGGCCAAAATGTGTGGTGGATTCATCAGCCTCAAACTATAGAAAAAATCTGCTTCCCGGGCAAACTGCGGGAGAATAGGATTCAGCTGAACCCTGGGACTATATAATTGAACGTCCTAACCCAAATCTGTATACATGTGTTATTGTACCGATAATTTCAATCGAGATGGCAACTAATGTTTCTTGTGTGACCTGTATTAATCGTGTTAAAAACCCAAATTTGTTTCATGCAGCAGTTAACGGCGGATTTATATTTGAAAGAATAGTGACATGGTCGGCCGGATGGACTACCAGATGCTCGGCACTCAGACTGGAAACGATATTAGGCATTACTGATCGCGATTGCTCGAAATATGATGGCCCTTCTTACATTAGTGACAAAATACACCAGGCTTTCAAAAACGGTGTACAAAACCTTTTTCATCTGAAGTACTTGTCTCTTATATACTCCAACGGAAAGACCCTGACTCGCTTGAGGTCACGTGTCTCTGTACACACCTTTGAAACAAGCTTTTTCTCGCGTGTGCTGGCTGTTGTGTGAGATTTTCGATTTTAACCAATTACGGTAATGTGATAGGTAATATCAGTATCGTATAGTTAATGCAACGGAATTCAGTTACCTTTTTTATAAACCAGTGTTTGGTTGTTTGTGTGTGGGTTTTTTTTATTGGTGGGTGTTTGCATGTTTGTTTGTTTCTTTAAATTTTAAATTGACAGTAAATCCTTAAAATAGGTCATTCCATGTCAAGGTGAACATGATAGGGGTTTATCAAGAAAGCCTGTTATATAAACATATCAGAACAAAACCCCACATATACTCTCATCCATTAATTTTTAAAATATTGGAAATGATTCCGATGTATAAGGGGCTAGGTTCCTCATCTTCAAGCATCTCAAGTTTTGTCTTTCATTTTAAGGAACTCCATTTCAGGGGTGAGAAATATATACTGACAGTAAATTCCCACAACCTCCGTTTTAACCCACGTTATACATGGTGATGTTGAGAGCACTGTGGCCTTCAATAATGTTCATGGACTTGATTTTGTACATATCTTGTAATGTTATAAATCAATACAGACACATTTTCACTTATGTAGCCAGTATAGGGGTTGCCAGCCAAGTAATGTTAAATAGTCGTGGTAACGAATCCTTTTGGTGGGTTACGGGGTAAAGACCGATATTGTGTATTATAAGGGAGAGGATGTATATATGGTTATAAAATGGATATCTGCTGTTATAATGGATAACGTATTATTATTATTGATGGGGGCGTATATATCGTTTTGGCCTAGGTTTGAGCTGGAACCAAAGACCACAGAGTGGGGGGGGGGGGGAAAGATCCGATTTTTTTGTAGAAGTGTGAAGTTACGCCTCACATTGAGAGTGATTTAATGCAGCGGAGTCTGGTATGGTGGGTGCATAGTTACTCTTCAAAAGTAAAAGTCACTTAACCTCTTCTCTTACCAAGGGGCCTTTTTGTATGCGGAGGATGGTACCAGGAGGGGGTGTTTACCACCCCGGCACCCTGTGATTTTTATAGAAGAACCCGATCGTTATAATTTGAACCATGGATAGGTTATATGGTCCTCCTCTTTCCATTGATGCTCGAAAATAAAAGGTGACCAACCTACCCCTCGGAGTGGCGTTACAATTACTTCATAGGTCCCGCTCGAGTAGCACAACCGAATGGTTTGCCGCAGAAAATGACGCCAAACCCACCCCCCCCCCCCTGGGATAAGCCGATGGTTAAAGAAAAAGAGACGGCCTAGTTGCGGGTACGCAATTTCTGTCAATCAGACGGTGTGCTTTTTTTAATTAACCCTGCTTGCTGGAACAATACCCCTAACACTCCAATATCTGATGATTATACCTAACGCCACATCTTTTCTGTCCCTGAGGTAGTGAAGGAATGGCGGGAGGGGAAAAAGTGTCAAAATAGTGTCATTTATATACCATATGATTATAGTATTGTTAAGCTTCAAAAAAGGTATAGCTTTCCCTATCTAGGACTTATAGTTTTTGTACAATGGGGTGAACTAGCTGAAAGGTCGTCCTGGGGTAAATGGTTTTTAAAATGGTTTGATTTCTGGTTCAAAAGTTCAGGGTTATCACAATCAATAGAAAGATGCTACACTGAATCGTTGTTGAACAGTTCATATGTGACTTTCCCATCTTTGGCTTGTACCTCCCATAGGGCCAATACAGTCCGGCTTTATTTTGCAATTTGACGGGCCCAAGGGTGACACCATTTTTAAAAACAATCCAAATTGTATTCAATGTGAACTTTGAAGATAGGTTGCCTTTATACCTATCAAATAGAACCCGCAATAGGGCAAAATATACTATTTTTTAAATCGTTGCCAACGATTGAACATGTTTTAACTTATTTTACCCTATTCATAGTTTGACCCATGTGTAAACTCTACCCCATTCTACTGATTTCCGGTTGATTTTACTATGTTATTCCAAATGTCAAATAATACCAAATTCTGTTTAAAAACCAAAATTTTCATAAATTCACCGTCCACTAACACATTTTGTCGCCTGAATTGGGTACACAATAAAAGGCATTTGCATGAAGGGACACCTCAGTCTTTGATTATGTAACATTGTTTGATTTAATTTCATATTGAATTCAAATGGATTAAATCCAGTCCAATTATATTTGAAGTCTTTGTGGAGTCATGCTTGATAATACAATTGTATTTGAGTATTTCAGAACATAGCTTTATAAACCTTTATTTAACGTGATGAATTACTACTTCAGTGCGATTTTCTTTACAATCCATTGGCTCTTCGTTCAAAACAAACCTACCTATCTCATTTGAAAGAGCTTACAAACATTTAGATTGCGAGATTCTTCAGAACAAATACCCGAGCGCAAAGTAACAGACGTTAACACTTAAAACTGGCGAGACTGTTTGATAACCTTAAGAGACCTGTACGACCTACATTTACTGGAGCCTTCAACAAGATGATTTTCTTCGATTTAACTACCATATAACATAGTATTTCTAAAAGAAATATTTATGTTAAGACATCATCCTGACATTTTGCAATAACATAAAAACATCTATTTGACATTAAAGGTGCGTGTTCCGATCATCTTTGGGACTCCCCCCCCCATATTTACGCGGAAGTAGTATCGATTTTGATATCAGATGAAAGGTAGGATTTTTCTCATTGTCGTACTGCAAATTGGAGCCCTAAATCCATTTCATTCTCAAGATATAAACAAAACAAAGACGTTTTAATGGTTAACCATAATATTAGCACAGTATTGAATAGGGCTTTGCAATACGCATTATTGCTGCTACCTCCAAAAAACCGCCAAGGTTTGTTTCCCACGGTATTGATGGGGTGTATGTGCACTTGCCTGACTCTCATGTCGGTAGAGAACACAATAGACATAAATCGGAACAAAGCACCTTTAGAGGTTGGACCAAAATTTGATTACAGCAGCCTCAAACTATAGAAAAAAAAATCTTCTCCCCAACTTCGAGAATAGGATTCATGTTATAACCCTACTATATAATTGACGTCCTAATCACCAAAAATCTGGTGATTACAATGTTGTTAAGTGTCCGATATTTCAATCTGGAGATGCAAACTAAGTTTCTTGTTGAACTGTTATTAATCTTTAAAAATCCAAGATTGTTCATGCGCATGTTATAATCGGCGGATTTGATATTTGAAATGACGAGTACATACTACCATGACTACCATATGATCGGCACTCCTACTGGAAACGAGTATGCATTACTATCGCGATTGCTTCGAAATATGATGGCCCTTCTTACATTAGTGACAAAATACACCAGGCTTTCAAAAAAACTGACAAAACCTTTTCAAGCTGAAGTACATTTGTCTCTTTATACTCCAACTGGACAAGACACTGACTCGCTTGCGGTCACGTGTCTCTGTGACACGTAACTCTTTGAAAACAAGCTTTTTCTCGCGTGTGCTGGCTGTTTGCGTACAGATTTTCGATTTTAACCAATTACGGTAATGTGATAGGTAATATCAGTATCGTATAGTTAATGCAACCGAATCAGTACCTTTTTATTACCATGTTTATTGTTTTGCTGTGGCAATTTATCAATTATGGATTTCACATTTTACACGACTAAGCCTGAGAGTGTAAGATTTTAAGATTTACAGTTAAAATCCTTTAAAATAGGTCATTCATGTCAAGGTGAAAATGATAGGGGTTTATCAAGACAACCTGTTGTATTATAACCAATATTCAGACACACTCAAATATACATCTCATCCGTAAATTTTTAAAATATTGGAAAATGATTCCGATGTATTAAAGGGCTAGTTCCTCATCTCAAGCATCTCATAGTTTTTTCTTTCATTTTAATGAACTCCATTCAGGGTGTGAGAAAATATACTGACAGTAAATTACCACAACCTCCTTTTAACCACGGTTAGACATGTGATGTTGAGAGCAAATGTGCCTTCATAATGTCATGGAATTGATTTTGTACGATACCTTGTCATGTTATATCAATACAGAACACATTTTACACTTTAATGTACATGTATATTGCACAGCCTAAGTAAATGTTAAATATATTAACGATCTTTTGGGTTTATTAAGACAGATATTTTGTATATAAGAGAAAATATATATGTATAAAATGGATATCTGCTGTGTACTAATGTATAAACGTATATTATTTTATGTCGTATATATCGTTTTGCCAAGTTGAAACCATAAAGACCAAAGATTGAAGATACAGTTATTTTGAGGAAGTGTGAAGTTACGCCTCACATTGAGAGTGATTTAATGCACACTTATGTGGCATATGACTCACAAAAAGTAAAGGCACTAGGAACCTCGTCGTACCAAGCCTTTTTTGTAACAGGATTACCAAGGGAGGGGTGGTTACCACCCCACCCCTTGAATTTTTATAAAGAACCGATCGTTATATGTTGATACCAGTGGATAGGTATGGTCCCTCCTCTTTCCATGATACCAAAATAAGTACCAACATACCTAGGATGGCGTTACAATTACGTCATAAAGTCCGCGAGTAGGCAAAACCGAAATTTTCCACAGAAAATACGCCAAACCCCCCCCCCCCCCCTTGGTAAGCCGATGGTTAAAGAAGAAGACGGCTAGTTGCGGGTACTCAATTTCTGTCAATCATACGGTGTGCTTTTTTAATTTAACCCTGCTTCTTCTGGCAAAACCGGCCTGTTCATGATATTACTTTAAAATTCAACTTAGTAGGAAATTTACCTATTCTGAAATGGGCATAGTTCACATTCATACAACCTGTTTTTTAAACCTTTACAGATGCGACAAAAATGCATCAAGGATTTTTTTTCTAGAAACGCTTATAAGATCATTATATTACTGATTGTCGGAAGCTGCGGTATATCAAATACTACAGGATATATGAATAACTTCAGATATCCCCAACCGCAAAATGATGCAATGGTTCTAAATTGATCATTCGAAATGCTGTGGCAGTGTACGAAGAAGAGCTGTATACTATTATTGTCAAACAAAATATACTGTACCTGACAGTAAGTCTTTTGCCATATTCTTGTTGCTCAATTTGAAATAGCTTATATCACCCCGCCCCATATAGACTATATTTTCAGAGCGGGGAAACAAACACATATTTTCTTTTAACTAAAAAGAAGCTAGGTTATTTACGCTGCACGAAACTCAATCAATTCAACGCGAGGATCAAGTAAATGATAAAAGCCGAGAAAGTAAATTGGAAAAAAAACAATATATTTCTAAAAAATATAATATAAGTTACGCCCCGATTGAAACTCTTGGAAATAAAGACTGATAGACATTAGCGCTTTTTCTCTGGTATCCAGTAAACACAGTCCACTGGTCCAGTGGTTAATTCTCACGCTGTAGAGAGGGAGGGAGGGACCGGGTTCGAGACTGTGTATTTTCTTCTTATTTTATTCTGTGCTCGCCAGTTTCTCGCCAGGAGTGGGCTCTGTCTAGAGGTGTCCCAGTAAAGATGTTGGTTCCACAAAAAGGGTACAAGTAATTTATGGATCTGTATTTCCCAAAACGATCAATATATTAAAAATAAAACCATTATTGTGTTGTGGGCAGTAGTTACAGTAAGCATCATTGTCGCCATCCATTGTTGTGTTAGGTTTTTGGATGTTTGTTTGTTTGTTTGCAAAAGCACAATGGTCAGTAACGAAATACAATTATTGCGTTTCAAAACCAGAAATTGCTGTATATTTAGACATCGAAGTTATTTTAAAATACATGAAAGTGATTGGAGTATGGCTTAATTCCAAAATGCTGCTCGACCACTTCTATGCCAAACATCCATTCAAATCATCCCAAATACTATCCGAAGATGCTATGGTTAAATACAAGTTTGACATCCGGGCATGTGCATGATAAGATTATTAACTGAAAACCTCTAATTCAAAGGACAGAATATAAGTATTAGATTGTTACCTGTATTTGCTAAAATTTTAAGGAGGAATACCAGCAATAGTCATCGTTGCACGCATCTACAGCATTTTACCCTTCCCTTTTGGGAGTAATTGTTATTTGTTCACATTTGAAGATCATTCCCCTCAAGCATCATCAAGGGATGTGTGTAGAATTATGTATCCATATGGATATGGATTATTACCAGAATTCATGGACAACAGCTTTACTACTATACCATATGCAGTTAAAGAAATACATTCTTTATCCGCGGCACGGTATTTGAGAAGGCATTATTCACTGCTTACTCGCAAGCTGTTAGTGTTATGTAACACATACAGATACATCACTGCATGCAGGCAGTGTATTTTCAAGGCTTATCACTGCTTACTGCCAGCTGTTAGATTGTCATGTAACAACATAGAATGCATTCATCACAGAACATCCAGTGCATTTGTCAAGGGTTATTCAATGCTTACTGGCAGCTGTTAGATGTCATGTAACAACATAGCATGGTCATTCATCACTAGATATATTCAAAGTGTATTTGTCAAGGATTATTCACTGCTTACTGACAGCTGTTAAAACAATACAGCATACATTCATCACTACAACATCAAGGTTATTTGTTCAAGGTTTTTCAGTCCTTACTGGCAGCTGTTAGATGTTATGTAAAAATACAGAAGGCGTTCATCACTGTATGCATCCAGTGTATTTGTCAAGGGTTATTCACTGCTTACTGGCAGCTGTTAGATGTTAGGTAACATAAGCATGCATTCATCACTGCATGCATGCAGTGTATTTGTCAAGGGATTTTCACTGCTTTCTGGCAGCTGTAAGATGTTAATGACAGTTTTTTTACATAAAATCACTGCATGCATCCAGTGTATTTGCCAAAAAGGGTTATTCACTGCTGATTGGTAGTGTTGGATGTTATGAAACAAACAAACATGTATTCGGCACTGTTACGTTACGCATCTAAGGTATAGACCGTATTCAATTGAGCCAAGCATGTTGGTGTGGACGGGATAGACCGCATCCAGTACTACAATGACATGCACCTGTCAATGATCCACTGTGCAATCACTAAACATGGATCGCTGACAGCTTAATGTATTGTAGTCCTGGAATCAATGTATGCATCTTGTCCACCAACATTTTCTGGGGCTGACGGCATATTGAATACGGGCTATTTGTCAAGGAGTGAAGTTATGCTTACCTAGCAGCTTACTCTGGGTATATTGTCACACAAAAATGTTCAGGAAGCTAATTATGTATAGGTTAATCTGTCAAGGAGGGATTCAAAACCATGTTGGTTCGAGTTTCATCGTCTTGTGAACCACAAGTCTCATTGGACTGATAGCTGCATGGCTGTGTTCTAGAGCTGGCCTAAAGAGGATGTTTAAAGAGTATCAGTCGCTGTGATGTTAATTCAAATTCGCTTCTATATGAATGTCGGAGTTTACAATATGCATTAGTCAACATTACGGTTGGACCCCCCACAGGTTCTGACCTTAACGTCAAAGTTTGACGAGTTCGGTCGCGGTGAAGGGTTCTTCAAAATGGGCTTATCATTGCATTAGTTACTGTGATTAACTTCATTGCCATTGAGTTAAAAGTATTAACCCTCATTGGTTTGATATGGGCCTTGGCCTATGGCGTTATAGTGTTTGAGTTCAGTCGCAGCGGCTGTTCACTGGTAATTCTGACGACAGTGTTCCCAAAGGAAATACGATTTAGAGGTAATATCAGTGATACGGCTAAATCCGGAAATTAAAAAAAAATCATAAAAAAATAGATTTTTTTGTATGTAGGTAACAAGTATACCCCTCTCAATATACCCTACAAGTGATGAGATTGAAAGCAAGATGATAAGGCAAAATTAAATTAGTCATTAACTCTCCGTAGGACACTACTACAACACATTAACTTGAATGGTGATGCAAATTTGTTACCACGCGGTTTTCCTTTCTTTTCTGTCAATGGCCCCCAAAAGCAAACGTAACTTGTGAGAATTTTACGGACTTATCCTTCACTCTTAAACTAGTGCTGGAAAATCTTAATATGTGGATTCTTTTGGCTGAATCACTGATAGTGTCTTTAACCTATAAACCCTGGATCGCTTCTTATACACTATCAACCTCTAACAATCTCTCAAATGAGATTTTTTAGTCAAAAAAAAGACATGTATTACTAAAGAAGATGCCATCAGAGACATGGATGTAATGTTTATATGTTAACCACAATAGAAGTAATTTTCAAATACAATAATCGGTTTTGCTTGTGTTTTTTAAGTGGAATTATAGAATTATGTTTCCTGACAACCACCTATACACTTTGAGTAAAATGTCGGACGTCATAAAACTTCTTGGAACTCAATAAGTGTTGTTACAAAGTTTTAAGTAGTTATCATTATCGCTGCATAGAGCAGCCGATTACGATTAGAAACCTTCAAAATGACTATGGTACAAATATAACTATTTCCCCAAGATGTAATTATCTATTTGCATCGTCCGTAATCATCATCGTCGTCGTCTTCGTCGTCGTCAAAAAACCCGTTCTCAAAGGAAACAGCGAAGTTCTTGTAACATATTCAGATGTTCATGCTGAAAGTGTCAACATGAATTTTAGATAGAAGTTACTGCAGATAATAAAATGCGACAAACAGTTGTTAACACATACAAAGTTACTCAATCGAATACTAAAGCGTGAAAAGTCATGGCCTGATAGTTTCTATGTACTGTGAAATCTTACAATTTTGTGATGTGGATCATTTCCTATTTTCGAAAAATGTGCACTTGCCAATATGGTCCAAGACCAAAAATCAAGTTTACTTTAAACCCTTTGCACCAGACAATCCCATTAGAGAACAAACAACAGATAATTAAATCTATATGGAAAGACTTGTCTCTGTTATTTTTAGACAAATTTTAAGCAGAGTTGGCGACAGAATTGGCAACTGATATAAGTGGGGTATGCAAGAACTATTACCGCATTCCCAGAGGTTATGATTGGTATTTTATAGCGGGCCCTATATGCCCATTCTCATGGATAGAAACACGTTTTAAAAAAAAAAAAAAAAAAAAAAAAAAAAAAAAAAAAAAAAAATTTCGAACAAAAATTTTACACAGAATGTTAGTTAGTGGAATACATTAATCAAAATATATGTCAAACTTGCGTCGCCATTAATATTTTTGTTGTATTCCTCGTCTCGTCATAAACATGCGACTTTCCAAAAGCTGTTGTGCTCGCAGCGAATTTAAATGAATGTATAATTTCAATTATGGCACCTCAGACGTTGGTGGGGAAGAATAACATAAAGAAAAATACGATTGGAAAGGGTCTTTTATCTTCATTTATTTACAAAAAGGACTATCTGTCAAACTTCTTGATTTTGTGTGTAAAGTACAGAGTGCAGGACAGATTTTTTGAGAAGTTAGGAGTTTAAAACTACCTAGTAATGTACAAAGAATGATCATATTGAAAGATGCTGAACTAAAACAGGAATAAGGGGAATGGTGCTTTATCGTTCAAAATAATTCTAATAAACGTTTATAGGGATTAAAAACTTCCATTTATTAAGCTCATGTAGAAAGACTCCAATTCAAGATAAAGTTAAGCATTTTTTTTAAAATTCTAAGACAGTAATCTTCGTCCCCTAAAGCGCAATGACTGAAAGCGTTACTAAGAATCAACGCATAAAATCCTCGGAGTCGTATTAAGTGAATAACTCGGGCGGAAATTGTCAACGTGAAATACCAAACAACGAGACCATTATTAAAGTTAATTTGCGTTGTACCTTCGACAATGTTACGATCATGCTGATGCAAATATAAATTCTATTGACAATTCTTTATTCCAAGCTCCTGTCTAACACAATTTAACTTCAGGCCGTAAGCAGGGATTTATTTGGGAGAAGGTTGCGGGACTTAAAAACAAAGTGGACTTTTTTGGTAAGAGTGGAACCTAACCGCCCCATTAATGACCTTTTTGGGGGCTTTTTGAACATCTCATCACCAAAAAAGGGTAATTTTTTGTAAAAGTTGTGTGAAAATTTTTAGACCTCTTTATAAAAACATCAAAGGAGGGGAACTTTTGCCTTGTGTGGGATATTGGCACCCCATCCCCTTCCAATGATTTGCTTCAGTCCCGACTTGTATCTGCCCGATATGGGTCTGTGGTCAGTGAGTTACAAAACATGTAGTACAAGGTGGCAACGGCTAATGTATCATTCAGTGCTAAATTAATAACAACAAAATAATCTAAAATCTATGTGGGTCTGCCATTGAGAGACCAATACAAATTTAGAGGACTAAACTTCGAGTTCTTTACATGAACATTAACACTTACATTTTACTCCATATGATTAGGTCATGAGAAGTTTGTTCCATTAGACCGTCTGCATTTCGATTTTTGAGCCATTTTAACCGCATTGTTTTTTTATTGATGAACTGAAAAATGGTTTAGACAAAATGCCTCATGTATACGAAAATTACATTTTTAACTCTAAGTGAATCAAAAAAAGATTAATTTCAGAAGTAGAGTTATTTAGAGGGTACTTACTTGTTTGTTGTTGTTGTTGTTGTTTAATCGTAACATATACTGAACGCTTAGGTTCCCAATAAAAATAATCTATTATTTCTCTACCAAAATGTATGTTCTTTTGACGGTGAAATTAAAAGCACTTTATATTTTAGCTATGGTTCCCCAATTCACACTGTACTAAAACAGAGGAAACTCCTGAATCCTGCGTCATAATTGGAGTTAATTTAACACTTTCCTAATGCGATATTTAGTTATTTCCCGACGAGCTTTCAATGCACGTTACAAGATACTAAAAATTCAAATGCTGCTGAAAAATGGGGATGTGATTCAGCTATTTCGACATTACTCTAAACTGACAAAGAGAAATCCTATAACAAATTCAGCTCACGTGCCGTCAAGCACCACATCCTATCTCAAATGTAACCTATCCTATTATATTTAGATTATTTCATCCTCATTAATACTTAAAGCATGACATGCACCGTCACTGTGATTTGGGCTTGACATCTCTCTGGAATATGAGAAGGTTACGGCAGTCAAAACATGTCGTAAGGACGTGTAAGAATAGGGAAACCATTAGGGAGAGCGAAGGGGAAAGTGCCTCTTAGTATGGGTTTGAATACGCTGAGATAAGAGGTAACGTGTCCATATTATTCCACCTTTCAACGCTTTATTTTTTAGGGTACCTGGTACAAGTGCCACTTCCTTGACAAGGAACAGGAACTACTTGGATTTTTTTTAAAATAAATATATTTTAACGCACCCTCTGGCACGCATCCACAGGCGCCAGCCAATGGTACGCTTAATCCCGCGATGGCCTCGGCGCGCCGTTTAATAAACGTTTTACTTGTCCATATAGGTTAGTCACCAGTGCCAATATAAATGGTATTTTTGGAAGAATTGATTTTGGCTTTGAATGTCGGTTAGTGCCCATTTTTTGCATATTGTAAATTAATATCTACTCTCTACAAACTATCACAAATGACCGAATGAATTTGTTTTCAAGCATTCATTCAGCAACTACTCGAACCAGAGCTTGTGAAGTATTCACAATATCTCAATGCAAACAAGGACAAAACAAGAAAGGGCATTTTAGCCTGGTATCAAATACTTTGTAGTTATTCATAAGTTTCAATACTATATAGTTGAGGCACTCAGTAACCTTAATGACCTTGATATTAATATCTACAAGCATATCTGCAAAATAATAAGTAAATTAATGTTAATGTCCCCGTTTTTAAAATGATCTGATAAAAAATTTAAAAATATTTTTCTTCTTTTTCGGTTTTTTTGTTTTTTTTAAGATATGATTTTTAAAAGTTGATAGCGCTAAGCTTTCTGTCTCGTCTGCAAGAAGGGCACATAGGGATTGCTTGGTAATGTGTCTGTATATTCACTGACCTCTAACTAGTGTGGGTCTGAGTCGCGGATTGAAACATCAGGAAGGTGTTTTTTGACCGTTACAATATGGCGGGAAACAATTATCTCTTCTAATCTTTGTACAATATTTGTGATTGTACAAAGATGTTGAGATATAATTATTTTAAAAAAAATCGGTTTTTTGATTGACCCATTTTTCGACCATGTGTATCGGTGTGTCTGGGGTCAAAATGTTTGTACAATGTCAACCCCCCCCATAAACATAATTGCATGGTATATCTTATGTCCATCATTGTCATTAAAACTTGGAGACCATTGGTCATTGGGTAGTGTCCCACAGGTTGGTGGACCTACATGTGACCTTGGTGACATCATGCTGACATTTGTCCTCATCACTAACCGCTACGGCCAAAATACACATGCGTTCATTGGATGCTTTATTTTATTATTTTAATGTTGCTTTAAATTCCAAACTACTTCTGTAACACATTGCACAAGTAAGTCCGTTTTTAGTGCAATAATAACATCAATCAATTGCGCCTACGTGACCAGACTGAGTCATTCTTGCCTTTTAAATGAAACATTTTGAGTGGGATTCCAGCGTTACAATATTCCGGCAATTCTAATAGATGCACTTTAATAGCCATTCACCTGGTAATCGTTCTGTATTGTCAATATTTTTGTATTCGCGGTATAAACATATCAGAAAATGTGTAATATTTAGTTAAGATACCTTAAGCGAATATGGATAACATCAGATCTGCGGGAAGTGTGTTAGATTTCATTATTGTTCTTTTTTTATGCCTACTACGTGCGTGCAAAATAAAGCCACGCTGTCATGACAACATCGAAATAGCGTCATCGTTTAACTGTTGGGTTTTGAAAACTATTGTATCACATAGCATAGGAAATTACTGCTAATCCATGAATGAAAGAGACGGTGTTTAGTGATGACCAAACAAGTAATATTGCATTTGGTTCATAGTTAAATCGTTTCATCTAAATAATTTACTCTAGTACTTTAGAAAATGTGCCATAGTTTTGCCTCATTTGAAAGAAATGCGATATCAGTCGTATTTGTTAAAAGACAATAACAAATTTGTAAAACCTATATTGCAACTTTGAGTGTGGTCAAAACAATACCCCTAACACTCCAATATCTGATGATTATACCTAACGCCACATCTTTTTTGTCCCTGAAGGTAGTGAAGGGGGAATGGCGGGAGGGGGAAAAAGTGTCAAAATAGTGTCCATATTAGATAGCAGTTAAGAGACACTGGCACATTTGAAAAAACCTAGTGCGCCCTCAAGATTTTCAAACGATATTTTTGCATGGTTGTAACGCTTTTTATACAAAAGCCCCTCACCCAAATAATTAAGACCAATCAGCTTCCTGGTAAAACAGAACGATTTTATTAATTTAAACGTCGCGGCGACGTTTAAATTTTCAGCAGACGACGAAAGTGGTTTTTTAAAACAAGACACCGCACTACGTGGTATGTTTCTCACGCTATGCACACGGTTTGACCTGTCTATAACTTTGTGGTTTTAATATCAGTGAGTACGGTCCAAAATATTCGTGTAATTACACATTTGTTGATTAAAGTTATGGAAACTAAAAGTTGGGCCTTACAAATACCTGGATGTCTTTATCCTCATATCAATGTACCTATATGTTTTGGGTATGTTATTTTATGTGTCAAATTATTATCTTCTGTTCTTCCAATGGCCGAGACTATCATTGAGATGCAAATTGAAGAAATTGTCATATTGTGAAAATGTGCCAGTGCGCTTTATTGTTAAGCTTCAAATAAGCTATGCTTTCCCTATCTTGACTTATCAGTTTTGTACAATGGGTGTAACTAGCTGAAGGTCGTCCTGCGGATAAATTTTAAAATGGTCAATTTTGGTCTCAAAATGTTCAGGGTATCACAATCAATAAAAAAATGATTACTGAATCTGCGTTTGAAAGTTTCCCAATATAATTTCCCATCTGGCTGGTAACCATCCATAGGACCATACAGCGGCCTTATTTGATTAATTAGGGACTGAGCAATGTGACACCATTGTAAAACAATCAAAAAGGGTTAACACACCAATTTTACCCCCATTGTGACCCTTGAAGATATTTGCCTTTAACTTTGGAACAACAACCCGACAACATAGGGAGCACTATACTTTTCTTTAAATCGTTTGGAAACGTGATGAACATGTTTTTAACTTATTCGACCCTATTCATGTTGACCCAGGTTGTAAACTCTACCCCCTTTTCCACTGATTTCTGGTTGATTTTACTATGTTATTCCAAATGTCAAATTTTAAACAAAACATAATGTTCATAAAGTTCGTCTTAACTAAACAACATTTTTGTCGCCTGAAATGGGTAGACAATTAAAAGGCATTTGCCATGAAGGACACCTAAGTTGTTTTTTATTATGATAACATTGTTTGACTTAATTTCATATTTAATTCGATCAAAATTATTTAATCAGTCCAATTTTATATTTTGAAGTCTTTGTTGAAGTCATGCTGGATAATATAAAAGAATGTATTTAAACCTAGTTAATAGGAGTTATTTACTACTTCAGTGCGATTTTCTTTACAACAATATTGACGTAATCCATTTACTCAAAACAAACCGACCTATTTATCTCTGAAAGAGTTACAACAGTAGATTGTGAGATTCTTTAACCACCACATACCGAACAAAAAAGCGCAAAGTAACAGGGGGGGGGGGGGGGGGGGGGGGGGAAAAAAAAACGGGTTAACACTTAAATCGGCTAGCTGTTTGGATAACCTTAGAGACCTGTAACGACCTACATTTACTGGAGCCTTTATTTCAACAAGTTTTGTTCTTCAATTTAACAATAAAAAAAAAAGCCAATTAATATTAAAAAAAAAAAATATATTTATTGTTAGACATCATCCTGGCATTATGCAAACATTATAAATAAATTTGTCATTAATAGTTTGACGACAAAAAAGGGTGATTCAGCACAATCAAAACTATATACCAAAAATCTCTTCCCCAAACTTTGAGAATAGGATTCTATTTACAAAACTCCTAACTATATAATTGACGTCCTATCACCAAAATCGGGCGATAACAATGTGGCTATGTGTACCGATATTTCAATCTGGAAGATTGCAAATCTAAGTTTCTTGTTAACCTGTTAGTAAACCTATTAACAAAGCCTAAGATTTTCTTCAAACAGCCTGTTAATCCGAGGATCTATATTTGAAATTGAAGATGAAATAATATCATATGTTCGTCACTCCTACTGGAAAACATATGCATTACTATCGCGATTGCATGAAATTCGATGGCACTTCTTAGCTTCTTACATTAGTGCCAAAATACACCAGGCTTCAAATTCGATAAATCTTTTCAAGCTGAATTACATTTTCTCTTAAGCCCTCACACTGAAAGACATCAACTCGCTTGAGATCACATGTCTCTTTGACACTAACCTCTTGAAAAACAAACTTTTTCTGGCGTGTGCTGCTGGTTTGAAAATATCCAATTACTGTAATGTGATAATATCAGTATCGTATAGTTAATGCAACGAATTTAGTTACCTTTTTTATTACATAGTTCAGCTTTGTATGGTATTTTAAAATTATGGATCGATATTAAAACAATATTTTGACACCACAAAATACACTCCATCCCATTATTTTAAAATATTTGGAAAACGATTCTGATTTGTTATAGGGCTTGATCCTCAAGTTTCCTTCTTACCCTCGTTTCATTGAAGCATTCATTTCATGGAAATTTACTGACAGTATCAAAAACGAATTGTCGCAACCTCCTACGGTTAGACATGTGATGTTGAGAGCAATTTGCCCTTCATAATTGTCTGGACTTGATTTTGTACCATACCTTGCATGTTAATCAACACATAACACGTTTTACACTTTAATGTATGATGTTGCACAGCCAAGTGAATGTAAATATGTTAACTAATCCTTTTGGGATCTTATTAATACAGATATTGTGTAATATAAGAGAAAATCTATAATTGTAATAGAAATGGATATCTGCTGTGTACTAAGGTTTCACGTATTATAATTAAATGCATAAATGTTAATTTTTTTCATAGATGTGTCGTAATATTCGGGTTTTGCCACGTTGAAAGCCATAAAGAACAAGACCAAGATTGAAGATACAGTTTATTTTGAGAATTGTGAAGTTACGCTTCACACTGATAGTGTTAATACACAACGTATGTTGCATATCTGACTCAAAGTACAGTCACTAACGATATACGCTAATTGCGGGTACTTTCCCCCAATTTCTTCAATCATGCGGTGTGTCTTTTTTATTTACCCTGGTTCTTCGGTCAAAAGTCATGGTTTTGTAAGACTGTTCATGATATTACTCTAAAATTCACCTCTAGTAGGACATTTACTCTATCTGAAATGGGCATAATTAAATTATACACCTGTTGTTTTAACCTTTACAGCTGCGACAAAAGGCATCAATGATTTTTTCTCGACGCTTTAAAGATCATGATTTATATACTGATTTCTGATTGTCGGAAGCTGCGGTCTAATCAAATACTACAAGATAATGAATAATGCAGTTATCCCCACCGCAAAATGTTGCAATGTTCTATTGATCATTCGAAACGCTGAGACAGTGTACGAGAAGAGCTGTATCCTTTATGGACAAACAAAATAATGTACCTGACAGTAAGTCTTTTGCCATAACCTTTTGTGCATTGAAATATCTTATATCACCCCACCCCATATAGCAAACTATATTATCAGAGCGGGAACAAAACATATTTTCTTCTTTTTTAATTAAAAAGAATCTATGACATGCGAAACATATCCAATTTAATGCACGCGAGGAACAAGTTAATAATACAACCCACCCGAGAAGTAACTTGGAAAAAACAATATATATTTCTAACATAATATATTATTACGTCGCTTGAAACTCTTAATAAAGAACTGAAATACATTAGCGCTCCTTTCTCTGTCTCCCCACGTAAAACAGTCCTCTGTGGTCCACAGTGGTAATTCTCACGCCTAGAGAGCGAGAGGACCGGGTTCGAGACTGTCTATTTGTCTTCTTTATTTAATTATGTGCTCGCCAGTTTCTCAGAGTGACCCTTGTCTAGAGGTTGTCCCAGTAAAGATTTGTGTCCACAAAAAGGTTACCAGATTTATGCTCAAGTATTCCCAAAAAAAGATCAATATATTAAAAATAAAACATATCCTGTTGTGGCAGTAACATCATTTGTCTCATCCATTGTTGTTGTGTGGTTTTTTCGTTTGGTTTGTGGTTGCAAAAAGCACATGAATAAACTGACATGTTTTAACATTATGGGGTTTCAAAGCGGAAATTCTGTATATTTTAGACATCGAAGTTATTTTAAAATAATGAAAGTGATTGGAGTAGGACTTAATTCCAAAAGCTGAACCTGAACATCTTTCTATGCCAAACATCAATCCAATCATCCCAAAAATTATATCGAATTACTTATTACTATGTAATTAAATTATCTAATAAAACAATAGAATGCATTCATCACTGAATGCATCCAGTGTATTTGTCAAGGATTATTCACTGCTTTCTGGCAGCGTTAGACCAATACAGCAACGTTTTCACATGAAGGATCAAGTGTATTTGACAAGGGTTATTCACTGCTTACTGGCATTGTTAGATGTTATGTAACACAATAAAGAATGCATTCATCACTGTATGCAATCCAGTGATTTGTCAAGGTATTCACTTGTACGGCAGATGTTCGAGGTGATGTTACATTACGCAGGCGTCATCCCTGTATGCATCAGTGTATTTGTGAAAGGGTATTCACTGCTTAATGATTGGTAATTTATGTAACAATAAAGAATGCATTCATCACTGTATGCATCCAGTTGTATTTGTCCAAGGGCTTTTCACTGCTTACGGGCAGCTGTGTGATGTTATGTAAACATACAGCAGCATCATACTGCATGCATGCAGTGTATTTGTCAAGGGATGATTCACTGCTTTCTGGCAGCTGTAAGATGCGAATGCTAATGACAGTACATAAATCACTGCATGCATCCAGTGTATTTGCCAAGGGTTATTCACTGCTGATTGGTAGCTGTGGGATGTTTATAAACAAACAAGTATTCGGTCACGTACTTACGCATATAAGGATAGCCGTATTCAATAGCACTCATGTGGTGGACAGGATAGACGCATTCCAGTACGACAATACATGCCACTGTCAATGATCACGGTGCAAAGCACTAAACGGGATCGATTGACAGCTTAATGTAATTGTAGTCCTGGAATGTATGCATCTTGATCCACCAATCCATGTCTGGTTGGCTGACGTATATGAATACGGTCTATTTGTCAAGAGGTAATTTTCTGCTTACTAGAGCTTTTGAAAAAACATGCCTTACTCTTGGTATATTGTCACACAACAATGTTCAGAGGAAGCTAATTATGTAAGTATATGTGAGCGGATTCAAAACCCATGTTGCTTCGTTTCATCGTCTGTGAACCACAAGTCTTGTGAATGATAGCTGCATGGCTGTGTTCTAGAGCTGGCCTAAAGTGATGTTGTTAAAGAGTATCAGTCGCTGTGATTTAATCAAATCGCTATGACTTCGAGTCTTATATGAATCAGTCAACATTGGGTTGGACCACTGAGTTCTGAACCTAACGTCAAAGTGACGAGTTCTGTCGCGGCGAAGCTTTCTTCAAAAATGGCTTATCATTGGCATTAGTTACTGTGAATTAACTTCATTGCATTGAGTTACAAGTATTAACCCTCATTGGTTTGATATGGGCTGGCCTCTGGCGTTATAGTGTTTGAGTTCAGTCGCAGCGGCTGTTAATCTGACGACAGTGTTACCAAAGAATACGATGTCAACGGTACATCAGTGATACGCGAAATCAGAAATTGAAAAAAATAATAAAAAATTGATTTTTTTTTTTTGTATGTATGTAACAAGTCTACCCCTCTCATATACCCTACAACGTGATGGGGATTGAAAGCAAACTGCAAGGACAAACTTGTCATTACTCTCCGTAAGGACACTTACTAACAAAATAATTGAATGGTGATTGATATATTTGTACACTTCGGTCCTTCTGTTCTGTCAATGAAAAAGCAACGTAATTATAGAGAATTGTACCGATTGCGTCACTCTAAGCTAGGCTGGAATTTAAATATGTGGATCTTTGGGATGAATCACTGATAGTGTCTTTAACCTATAAACCCTGGATCGCTTCTTATACACTATCAACCCTAACAAACTCTTCAAATGAGATTTTTAGTCCAAAAAGACTATTATTACAATAGCGGATGCCATCAGAGACATGGATGTACTGTTTATATGTTAACACAAAATAAAGTAATTTTCAATACAATATCCGGTTTTACTTGTGTTTTTTAAGTGTGAATTATGAAAGAAATTATGTTTCCTGACATACACCTATTACACTTTAGTAAAAATTGTCGGACGTCATCAACTTTCTTGCGGAACTCAAATACGTTGTTTTTACCAAAGTGTTAAGTGTAATTAGATTAACTATCGCTGCATAGACACCTCAATATCATATGGTACAAATATAACTTATTTCGAGATGATCTCATTTGCATCGTCCGTGATCATCATCATCATCATCATAATATCATATCATCATCATCATCATCATCATCATCATCATCATCATTCAAATACGTTCAAAGGTAAACATGTCGGAAATAACTGATGCAAGAAAGTACAAGGAACAGCAAACGCCCTAAAGTAAATGTTGCATCGGCTTGCTATAGGCCATTTCTGATAAAGTAAACACACAAAAATCGATTGGCTTATTTTAATGGATTAAAACATTTTCTTGACATAATTTTGGATTCCTCTTCTGGATTACGCCAAGAAATTGCTCAGTAGCTAAAGGTGTCTTTAGGGCCATACTACAGATGAAGTTTCTGTGTAACAGATTCAGATGTTCATGTTGAAAGTGTCAACATGACTCTAGATATTAGTTACTTCAGGATAATAAAACTCGACAAACCAATGGTTAACATACAAAGTTATATCGATTATAAATCGTGGAAAGTCATGCCTGTGATATTTTTCTAAGTACTGGGAAATAATACATTTTTTGATTGATCATTTCATATTTTCGAAAAAATGTGCACTGTTATATGTCCAGAGACCAACATATCAAGAAACTTTCAACCTTTGCACAGACAACCCCCCCTTAGGACAACGAAATTCTTATTATTTGGAAAATGGTCTCTTTTATTTTAGAACAAATTAAGCAGTGGCGGGGACACAATTTGACAACTGAAATAAGTTGGGTATATAAGAACTGTTATCGCTGAAAAAAAATCAGGAAAATCATTTCATGAATTTGCCATATGATGTTATGCCGCCCTCTATATGCCCATTCCCCATTAGAAAGACGTGTAAAAACTAGATTTTAAAGCCAAATTATATTTGCAAGTAATGAAATTTTGAAAAAATTACACAGGATGATGTCGTTGGGGAATAAATAACAAAAATCATATGTTCAAAACTGTGTCGCTATTAATATTTTTTTATTCTGCTCGTATAATAAATGGACACTTCCAAACAGGATGTTGTACTCACAGCGAAATAAAATGCATACTAAATAAATAACGGCACCTCCGACGTTTGGTGGGAAGAATACCATAACGAAACTACGATGGAACGTGTCTTTATCTTCATTTATTTAAATAAGACTATTGTCAAACTTCTGATTTTGTGTGTAAATGACAGAGTGCAGGCAGATCTGAGAGTGAGGAGTTTATTTAAAACTTACTAGTAATGTAAAGCAGATCATATTGAAGATGCTGAAATCAAACAGGAATACGGGGAATGGAGCGTTTCATCTTTCAAAATAAATCTATAAAAGATTTTTAGGATTAAAAATTGTACGGTATCAGCGCGCAGTAGAACGAATCCATCAAGTAGAAACGTATCATTTTTTTTTAATTCTAAGTCAGAATCTTCGTCGTACAACGCAATGAAAGGAAATGTTATAAGAATCAACGCATAAAATCCTCGGAGTCGTATTAAGTGAGACTCGGACGGAAATGTTAACGTGAAATACCAACACTGAGACCATTATTAAGTATATTGCGTTGTGCTTCGACAGTTGCTGATGGAAAAGCTATCCTATTGACACATTCTTATTCCAACAACCGTCTAACACAATTTAAATCAGGATTATTTGGGAGGGGTTGCTGGGCGGGGGACTTAAAACAAGTGGTCATCTTTTGTAAAGTGGACCTAACCTCCCCTCAAACAGTTGAATTACCAATTTTTGTGGACTTTTTTAATCTCATCTACCAAATATGGACTTCTTGTAAAAGATTTCCCTATGATTTAGACCTTCCTTGTAAAAAAAAAAAAACATCAAAAAGTGGACCTTTTGCCCTTTTGTTCGAATTGGCACCCCCTCTTATGATTTGCTCCCACACTTCTATCAGCCCAGTACGGGTGCGTTTACAAAACATGTCGGTAAACATACCCAATTTAATGCGTAATATCGTACTAAATTATACAACACAAACAATATCAATCGGTGTTCTAATCAGAGAGACAAATTCCAAATCTAGAGGACTACTATAAATTCTTACAGGAAACACGACACAACTTACTCCAATCAGATATGCTTATAGAAAAAGTTTGTTCCAGTAGGCCGGGTGCATTTCGATTTTGATGAAGCCATTTAACAGCATTTTGTCCCTTAATGCTTGTGTTGCCAGTTTTTAAATAAAGCACGGAGCGGAACCTGCTGTTTTTAGGGGGACATTGCCCCAAGATCAACAAGAAAAATAATGCTACTTCCCTTTTGCCGTGATCTTCAGGTTGGTATTCATTTTCCGAAAAGGGAAGTTTCCATTTTTAACTGGTTACCTTTGCAATTTGTAAAAAAGGATATTGAAATGATAACAAACATGATATATCTAAAAGAGAATTGCAACCTGGGTATGAGAAAACTACCAGAACATTCCTCGGGAAATGCAATTGACACCAATGGTCATTCTAAGGAAGACGCATAAGGTGACGACAGTTTAAAATATTAAAACAGAACTTCACAAAATTAAAAAATTTATATCCCCATATTACACAGATAAAAACCTTGAAATACCTTAAAGCATGACAACTGACTGCATCAATGAGATCTTAAGTCCTCAGAAATCTTGGGCGACATATTCTGAGGTGGCGAGTAAATCCAATATCATTTAATTCGCACAGACCTCCAGTCGATGATAATACCATTGCATTTCAACCGAACCAAACGCTGTTTACACAAACTCAACCATAGGGATGCCTGCCGGTTTGTGCGCCGTAGTTCTTTCCATTGGAACCGATTTCTATTGTTATAAATAATGAATCTCGGTTCAACCAAGGAGGTTAAAATCAGGAGATGGAGATGACTCAACTTGTGGCCGGAACGGCTGGTCCCATGGACCTTGGTTTACAGGCGGCGCTATAACGACACGGGTTATATTTTAAGGGAGTGGGACACAGCACTAAACAGTCTAGGCAAAACTCGGGTATAACATACAAAGGCGATAATCTTGTAGACCATTTTGGACTTAAAAGTAAAATTAGGTGTTATATGAAAGCTGTTAATTTATGAATTACTATAACATAGGATATATGGTAAAATTAAGTTATGTTTACAAAACACAAATAGTCGCGAACTACCACTAGTTCCAGGAATTTCATTGAAGGGACCCGAATGTGTAGCTCCAAGGGTTGTAGCAAACTATATAACCTGGATTATTAAAATAGATAAATAAATCTAAAGAACATTAAAGGAGCTAAATTTTGTAATGAACAACAAAATATTAACATTGTGTGAAACATTAAGTGTACGAACCCCTTAAAATAGGAGGACTAGGTTCATCGAGGGCGATTATACAGCCGATTCCGGCAATGCTAAGTTCGTTACTGTCATGGTTACAAACGGTAAACACGTAACTCTATACCAAGAGGTTAATAAATACAGAGGGAACATAAATTTCGTTGTATGCGCGAACTTTCATATTTTGCCATAGCCATATTGTGGGGTAAAGGAGCAAAATACGACTGGCGCTGAGTGTCAATCCCTGGTTCAACGCCTATAAACACCGTGGTCGACCTGCTGTTTGAGTTTGTGAAGTTTGTCCCTAATATTTCTACGGATCAGGGGTTAGCACAACGATCTGCTCGATTTGGGCCATTTGCGGATTTCCAAACGTAATTTTAGGAACTACTACGTGCATTACTATGGCAGTCTCGGTCCCAGTGCATTACAAAATCATCTCTAAAACCTTTGTTCAAAAGATCTTAGTAATATCATTATAATTTCAAGAAAAAAATTATTAATGTCAAAATCCGTTGAGGTTATTGGATTAACCTCCCTGCAAATGTGTAATTTCCATAACGGTCATTATATATTTAATATTCCGTGACTCAGGCCCTAGTTCTTAAGTCAATCTTGTGTAACCTTTCGATATGCGTAAGGGGCGCCTCCTACCGTAAGTCTTTTAAACGACTAGCACTCGGAAGTTAATGCCGTTTTGAATTCGCTGTTGTTGTTAGGTTGGCATGTCCCCTACCCCCATGCCTCCCGTTAAGGTTTCTAAATTGTATAATTGCGGACCGAAAAAGGAGGCGCAGACGACAGGCATACAAATTGAAAACCAAACTTTACCACGCACAGTTATTCCCATGGGGCATATTAGTGGTCGCGTCAATAGTGTGGCACGAGAACTCCAAAGTAGATCACTGGCTCTTTTCTGAATGTGAACTACACGAGGCAACACCAAGTTAAATAAACTTAACAAATCATTGAAAAAGAACTACTGTAATAATGCTATTAATGATAATAATAATGATCCTATGAAACTTTGGAGTACAATTACGAAATTAAGTCCAAAGAATACATCACCTGTAAAACTAATATTAAACAATTCGGTTTTACTGTGTGATGATCAGGAGATTGCAGATCAATTTATTGGGTATTTCACTTCTGTAGGTAAACTTTGGCAATAAATTTAATAATACTAGTATGATATAATAATGAGTTTGTGATAATTTTTACTTCTAAAACCCTGAAATTACAAACTAATTTCAATGTTGATATTAACTCCTGTGTTTGTATTTGATCAAATCTGACTTTTCCTAATAATAAAGCTACAGGTATTGATAATGTTTTGTATTCACCTCCCAAGTTGGGTCAGCACCAAACATTTGTTACCCACTTGCATATATTTGTAAACCTTGCTTTGATCACTTCGTTTTCCCATCGGATTGGAAAAAGCTAAGGTTACACCTATCTTCAAGGAGGGTGACCAAATTGAGGTTAACAACTATTGGAGGCCCATTTTGATTTCTTTCCTATTTTAATATCAAAAATTCGTGAGCGTGCTGTACATGATCAGCTTTACCATTATCTTATTCATAATAACATTTTAAAATCATGTCAAAAAAATGTCCAGGTTTTAGAGAGTAACACAGTACTACTACTACTACTCTTTTAAATGTCACTGATCATATCCGTAATAACTAAATGATAGAAAGTAACGGGAATCTAGCTTCTTGTAGATCTAAAGAGGGGGCTTTTGATACTGTAAATCATAATCTACTTCTTAGTAAAATTAATAAGTAATGGTATCCCTGTATCCATTAAATTGGTTTTACAAATTCTTATCTAAAAGATAGATCACAAGCTGTTAATATTATTCTGTACTTTCCAGACTTTAATAATATTGATAATTGGGATACCTCAAGGATCAATTCTAGGTCCTCTTTTTATTTATAATTTTTGTGAATTCTTTACCTAAATCAGTTTCATCATGCAAATGTGTTATGTATGCAGAGACACTCCACCCTTTTAGTCAGTCATCTCCCCAAATCACCCTGCAATGAGCTTACACTAACTTGCCTAAAATTGCTCATTGGTTCAAGTCAAATAAACTTTACCTTGAACATAAAAAAACTAATTCCTGTTGTTTGGAAATCAACAGACACTAAATAATTATAAAATATTTCCGTAATGTATGAAAAATGTTTTCTATTGAAGAGTCAACTCATACAAGTATCTGGGTGTTATTTTTGATCCGTATTGGTATTGTGGCGCAATCATGCCGATTATTTTGTTCCAAATGTTTCCTAAGAGAATTGGTGTAATCAGGAGAATTAAGCTTATCTCCTCATACACGTCACTATGCTTGCCGAAGCCTTGGTCTTTCCTCATTTTGACTACTTCAGTTCTGTTTGGGTCCAATTTCAATACTGGCACCATAATTATCTCCAATTTTGCAAAACAGACTTGCCCGTGTCCTTTTGTCTGCAGGACATCGAACCTCGGTGACAAAATGATGCAATCCCTGGGTTGTACTAATCTGAGGAGAAGATTGAATTATCAGATCTTAATTTTTAACTTTTAAATGCCTTAAGCATTTTGTCTTCCTGACATATCTCCTCTTGTTTACTTTTACCAGTGCAAACACATTCTAGAGGCACTCGTAGTCAGGCTCAGAACATGTTAATCATTCCATCATGGAATACACACAGCAGGTAAAAGAACATTCCAGTACAGAGCACTGTACTGCTCTGGAATAATCTACCAAATGGCACACGAAGTAAATTATATTCCGTGAGTTTTGTTTACTTTAGTTTATTGTTTTTAAAGGGAATTTTTAAAAATATTTTTTGTGTATGTATATAAAATGTTGTGTGTGTTGTGTACTGCATAGTTGGTATGTGGGGGTTGTGTAGTTGTACTGCGCAAGTGTGTTATTGTGCATTTGTACATTTGTATGTGTATAGTGTATGTATGTAAAAGATGTGTGTATGCGTGGGCGTGTTTGTTGTACCGGCTAACATCTTCAAAGTGCTACCGTGTTATTTTTTATGTGTGTACAGAATCTTACTAGCACATATACATGTATATGTGTTATGTAAGATTATGTAAGCCATAATTTATTTTTCTGTATACTGTATTACTGTAATTATTGTTATCAGGTCTTCCTGGGAGACCAAACTACATTTGTATTGAAGGAATTTCCTGAAATAAATAACGATTAATAAATAAAAATTAAAAAATACCATCATCAATACCGTCCTTGGAAATCTACGCCAGTGGTTATGATGTTTGACTCTAATTCACACCCTCGATCATATACCTTAAAGCGTCTTTGTTTCGGGTTTTGAGGGCACGAGGTTAATTGGATGCGTTATCCACTTGGTGGGGTCCAGGAACCTGACTCGATGAGCAACAGAAAACAAATTTTAACCTTGATCAAAAGCTCGCTGCATTGGTAAACTGCTCTACATTCCAGCTACTATCATCGCATTTTCTTTACAATGGAAACACTGTTATCAATTTCTGTGGAAGTGTCTTTTAAATTAGTTATTTTTAGTGTTTGTAACGGAAATTGTTCGATAAAATCAGCACGTAGTCTTGAGCTGAAAGCAATGTATTTGTTAAATACGGACGATTTGTGCGAAAAAATAGGTTTTAACTTTTTAGGGATTATAGGGTGAGCAATTCAAGGGAAGTGGCTAGATATTTGGTTTGTAGTTATCTTTCGTTTGAGTTTGAAGCATTTGCCATGGGCATTTTCAGTGTCTCTTGCACTTTGTGGTTCGTAAGACTCAATTCTCTTGCCTGAATCCGAATCTATAGAAACACATGAAATACATCAATACGTGCTTGGATAAAACTACGCCAGTTGATGTATGTATTGACTCTGATACACGACATCGTGGCTTTGAAGCCTTCTGCTGCTTCGGGGTTTTGAGACACTATTCTTGGATGCGTTATTAGCCGTAGAGCTGTCGCGATAATCACAGAAAACAAATTTTAACTTCGATCAATGCCAGCAACCACGAGTGAACGTGCTCTACATTGCTAGTTAAAGCCATTTTATCACTGCCAATGAAATTTTATTTAACAGTAAATACACACTGTTCCCCAAATTTAGGGCGACGTGTTGTTTAATTTTATTTTATTCTTTATATTTTAAAATTGTTTTATGTTTTTAAACAAGCCAAGTTTGAATTTTTTTTTTTTCACTTTTAAATGTATTACTGTGGCTCCTAAATCCTAAATTGAATTCATTAAATGTCTAATATATACGAACTCTATAGATATGATCCAACATGGATATTATGTGGAATGACCTTTTAATATAAACAAATTAATTTTAAGCAATATTAGCACATTTTTTGAAGAGCGCCCCCAATTTTTCAAAAATTTGGAATTTTTACCACGGTTGATTGGTAACTGGCTATTAAAATATACCTGTGAATGGTTAAGCTCAAATGTCTATGTTGTCACACAAACGGAAGAATTTTGTACTAGAATAATTATTATCGGGGATCCCCCCTATAATAATCACATGGTTGCTGAAACGGGGCCTTCCAAGGTGAAATAGCCGAGATTAGCGCCATGTACGTGTCTAACGTCAATCCATTCGTTTGTTGTTGAATAGTTCGGGCAATCAAGTTAGAGGTTATTTTTTCTAGAGTGGCACTATTTTCCTCAATGGACGGACCTAAACGTAGAATTTCCAGCTCTGCCGTTAAGTTAATCCATCTGGGATCCAATTCTAATTACAAATCTATTAGGTTTTGTTGAACATGTGCGCATGTTTTAGCATTCTCGTTTGCAGGTATAGTTTCCCAGACAATTCAAACGTAATTGTGCAACAATCTCAAGTTTGAAAATTGGTGGCGCTCTTCAAAAATGTTGCTAATATTGCTTTAATGTCAACTACACGCACGACGTTAATACTTAGTATTTTCCAACCACGTTCCGACCCCTTTTTTTTCGGAGGCATGTGTATATTGGCTAGCTTGCTACAATTGGGAACTATTTCCCCAATTCCCAACTTCAATTTGTTTTTAGGACTCCTGTTTAATATCTGAGAAGAAATTGAGAAAACATCTTTGGTTGGGGCAGTATTTTTTAACATGTTTAATAACCGCACTTTCAATCCCTCTCAATGTCATTGGGATAATAAGTCTACATTGATATGGTGTGAACATAACACTGGCGCTGTATCATTCAAGTACAGACGGATCAAGTGTAATGTATTGCTAGCTTTTCCATTTTCAAAGTAACAATTGAATGAATATTTGAGAACCGTCGTCTCATTGCCAAACCACAATTTCAATAGAGGGAAAATCAAGCATACGGATATGTCTGAGCTGACTTTTGTATGAAAAGCCCCGAAGCTGATACCCATCATACATGTAATAGAAAATACAGAGAAATGTATATTAAAATAACCTTTTCAAAATGTTCTTTCGCAATATTTGAAATTGTTATTGATTTTTTTCATGCGTCGTCAAAAAAGTGATGTATGCTTTGCTGAAGTATAAAATTATCCTTTCGTGTCATGTAAATAAAACATCTAGAAAGATTACGAATTTGGAATGATTACCACATATTTTTTGTTGCTTGAGGAAATCCACCACTAACTAAACTGATGTAAGGCTAAAAAATCTCAGGTACGCCATCTTGTAAACCATATTGCCCTGACCTTAGTTCTCAATGAGTACAATTTGTACTTTGGTTTTATTCCCGGTCCTCTTCAATACAAACGAAATTACCAGCTTAAGTAAAATAGCCAGATTAGAGAACATACACTAGAGACTGGTCCAAAAATACATAGTTTTATCGGTAATCTAGGACACGCAATCAATATCAGAACATTGGAAAACCATGTTATCGCTTAATATAACCACCTTCCGTTTCATATCATTTCACAAAACTATACTGTTATTGCAATAAACTTGTAGTGATTTAAAGTAGGTCGCTATTTTAAGACCGTAAAAATAAAGGTTTGTCTCAGCTTTCCCCGTTTTAAAATTATAATTTCATCGCAATAAAAAAACAGATATGGTTTCATGCCTTATGATTGCTATTTTTTGGTAGAGGACTTTGCGTCATTTTATAGTGTTGTTGTTGTTGTTGTTTATTTTCAAGAAATCTTCACACAAAAATGTTGTTATTGTAGGTACAACATTGCACTTTAATAGTATGGTATTCAAATTAAATATATTCTTAGTTTCATTTACAACAATCTAGGAAAGTATTGCAACATTTCATGCGACTTTGGCGGAAATCGACTTCCCTGCCCTTGTCAGTTTCGATGGGCGAAATAGAGCTGTTTTTTGGTATGCGAACATAACCTTCTTCGACATTCACCCTTCTTAATGCATCGTACATATCCGCATGTTTGACAGAGACAAATGCCTTCTGGTAGTCACCAAATCTAGGCATAGATGGAGTTGGTATTCGTAAGCTTTCTATATCAGTTGATTGGTTGCTTGTAGGTGGTCTGTTGTTGAGAAGTCAGTTCTGAAACCAGCTTGTTCTCTGGGTTGGTTATTCTTGAGAACATCTTTGATTCTGTTTTTAATTAGTTTCGTGAAAATTTATAAAGATAAGCCAAAGGCTGATTGGACGGTAGTTTTTCACACCCGCTTTATCACCTTTCTTGAACAAAAGAAGTGTGTTTGCTTCTTTCCACGATGCTGGTATTTTCTGGGTTTCAAATAATTGTGTTAACTGTAGCATTATCTCCTCTCCTCCTTGTTTAAGGATGTCACTTATGATTTCGTCAATGCCTGGTGCTTTTTGGTCTTTCATTGAGTTAAATGCCTCCTCTACTTCTCTCTGTAGGATTGGTGATCTGTAGGATTTCTCTGCTCCTTGTTGTTTTGTTTGTGTGTTCTTGATGTTGTTGTCTTGTTGAGCCATAACGATCTTAGTAGAATTCTGCGCATATGTCAGGTAGTTGAGGTCTCTCACAGGTAATGTGTATGTCCAATTGTAATATATATTCTCTTTAGAAATCTAGTAAGATATTTTTTATGGATCTCAACTCAATCCTTTTTTTTATGGAAAGCTTTACATCGGTGCAAAGATCATGATTTTCAATATTTTAGGAACCCCTGACATGTGAAATCTCTCGTTGCACCTTTAACCTTCTGTAAAAGGGTCATAAGACACTCCTAAAACATTGTTTTCAAAACACGCGAAAATTGGGCAAAAAGATGGAAAATTCAAATTATCCTTGCGCTTATATCAACCTTTTGTAAAACTTATTTTTTTGTTGATTTCAACTCTAGAATACCCAAATTACATATATTCAACATAAAACCTGCAGTTTTCAGGAATCCTGTATTTTTTACGGATGTTGCAAAATACACATCACGTCCACGATGAAATTGCTTGTTTTCAGCACATAAAGGGTTAATTATTTTTTAATGTTACTAATAATTGTTAACTTACATATATGTGTGAATATATGTCAGCAACAAAAATTGCTTTGGTTTTTTGATTTTTCAAAATATTTTCAGATGACTTCATTAAAGGTGCAACGAGAGATTTCACATATCAGGTGTCCCTAAAAAATCGAAAGTACTGATTTTTGACCTGATGTAAAGCTTTCCATCACAAATAACCCCATCTGAAAGGATTAAGCTGAGAAGTGTTTCTTTGGTACCAAAATTGTGAAATTACTAATTTCATATAGGAGCAAATACGAAATTCAGCCTATGTTTTACATTGAAATATAAGTAAATCAGAATCACCTTTTTTCTTGCTATTAAGACATTTCTGTAGCCAAATACAAGGTAAGAAATCTATTAAATGTCTAGTCTATATGGAATTACTATTATGACACAATACTTGGGTGCCTCAAAAATCTCTCGTTGCACCTTTAAGTGCCCAAAGGGGGGCTCCATGGGACCCCACTAATTAACTCATTGACGGCTTGGCCGATTTTAATTTTTTTGTGTGTGTGTATGAAAGAAGCGCATTTAAAATTACAAAACAAATTTCGGCGAAAAAATACCACGTGTAAAGGTAATTACATAGTCTCATACCGCTTACCGCTTTGCCGCTCTGATGATGAAATTTACGTCACTACGCAAGAATGTCGGAATCACTAGCGGTGACCCAAGCGGCAAAGCGTCAAGCCAATAAATCGATCTCCCTGCCATTCGGGCTGCCGCTTTTCCCAAAGCGGCAATTCACCTTGAGTTGACTTGAATTCAACTTTGGAGCGGTGCCGCTTGATGAGGTTTTGATTGCATCAATATCCACTAAGCCATGGGATATTTTAAAATCATACTAGACTAAAATAAGTCCTTCTTGACTCCAAGGAGCCGCATTGTAGAGTTCCAGCATAGCAGGACGCTGGACATTCCTGGTTGTGTTAGTTGTTGCAAAACACATTCTTGCAGCAATCTCTGTTTACTTTCAAGCTGTTCTTTTCCTCTTCAGTAAATGGTGATCAACCACACAAACGCCACAGTCAAGCTTAGGCCGTACCAGGGACTTGTAGAGACGAGACTGAATTCTCTCTGCAAGATTTAAAGTTGCGTCGAATAACACCAACTGTTTGTTTGGCGCTCGTAGTGATTTTATTAATGTGGGGGGAGTGCCCCGCTACAGTCGTTACTGAAGATGAGGCCCAAATACGGTGAGTTGGATGTTGTCTGGAAAGGTTTATTGTTGATGTTATAGCTATAGATGATCGGGGTCTTTTGGGTTGTCATATGTATGACCAAAACATTTATCTGCATAAATTCATTTCCCACTCATCTCCCATCTGCATAAGGCATCAAGGTATTTTGAAGACGTGTGGCAGCATCCGCAGTAATTTATTTCGCGGTATTATGGTATATGAAGCAATATCAGCAAAAGCCTGGTCCGGGATGAAACATCTGATGGTATATCATACATACAGAATGAAAAGTAAGGGTCCAAGAACAGTACATTGTGGCACTCCGGGGATGACGTCAAGCGTAGCAGACCTCCTCACCCGCAATGCCAAAATTTTGAGACGTGTAGGTAAAAAACATGAAATCCAATTAAGTATGTTTCCAGTGATCCATAATGCCTCAGCTTAAGGAGTCTTTGGTGTGGTACACGGTCGAACGCTTTTGAGAAATCTAGCAAGACTGCGTCCACTTGATTCCCTTTTTCGACGATTTTGCTATGTCATCCACAGTGAGAAGGAGTTGAGTATCGCACCCCCGTTTTTCTCAACCCATGTTGGACACAGTCTGTGAGAATTTGGTGACGCTCGAGGTGAAACATAATATGACGATGGTAAAAATGTTCCAGAAGTTTGCACAAGACAGTAGTCAAAGATATTGGACGGTAGTTACTAGAGCGCTCCGATTCCCTTTTTAAAAAATGGGGTGACGTTTGGCAGTAGTCCAATCAGTGGGAGTTGGGAGTTGCCACACAAATAGATTGATTAAAAGTGCCAGCAAGAAGTGGAGCAAGCTCAGTACTACATTGAGATCCGATTTGGGATTGTTATTTGGGACCAGATGCTTAGAAGCGTGGAAGATATGCAGAAGAAGTTTCTGGATCCTGCGGGTTCTATTTCCAACAAAATCAATATCAGGATAGTCCTGCTTCAACCTTGAGAGAGATTGTTTTAGAGTCATGCGTAAAAACAGACTTGAAGAAGGAGTTCAAGATTTATTTGCTTTTCCCCTTACTTGTGAGAGCACGTGTGCGCAGCGATAAGCGCAGGACTCATGATCCTAATGTTCGTGGTTCGAGCCCCGCTGAAGTCAACGTGTTGTGTCCCCTGGGAACGATACATAGGTCTCATTGCATCGTTCACCCAAGCGAAATATGGAGAGCAGGTTATGGGGGATATACAATATAAGTGATGATAGAGTTGTGCGCCTAGCAGCAGACACCTCGATGAAGCGAAATGATTGTGGCGATTTTTTGATGGCAGCGTAATAATAATTGGCAATCGCGCCTTGAGCACCCCCGTAGGGTGCATATGTGCGCGTTATTAATCGACATTATTATTATTATTACCGCCGTATTGTTACCATCGTTCAGTGGAATAAAGCCCAACGGAATTATTCTCCGCTAGGATCCATGTACACGTACTTCCAGAACTTCTTGGGGTTGAGATGAATGTCTTCTCAAGCATATTTTGAGATGTAACGTCGATGGTCCATCATTGAGATTTTTCTAATAGGCAATACGAGCTTCCTGGAAGTACCAAGCATCGATTCACTTTAGTTTATGCCTGGGTTATACAGTCTCTGCAGCTTTCTACTTTGGCGACGAAGAGCAGAGTTTGCGAAAACCATGGTAGATTAAATTTGTTGATGTAAATTTTGACGGGATGTGATCATTGGTAAGGAGAAATGAGATGTCTCTTTCAATCGGACAGTGTTCTCGACTGAATGGGAATGTAATTCGTGAAGAAATGTCTCTCCAAAATCCTTTAAGTCATTGCGGAGTTTGTTCAAATTTACATCTGTTCTATAAACAAAACTTTCGCCGAATTGCTGGTTGTATTACAGCCTGTATTCACGAAAGCCTTACAAACAGAGTGGTCACCAGTGCGGAAGTTGGTACAGAGTAGGATTATTCAATAGGAATAAATCCAGGCTGATATTCGTTCCGTGGGTTCTGTAACAAGTTGCTCGAGGTGAAGTGTTGAAGAGTCAATAAACTGTTTACATTTTGCAGTAATTATTTTAATTAAAAACACAAAAAAACACCATAAAATTTAAAATTTCAAAATTAAAATTGCCACCCCCAACCAGATTTCACAGGTTTCCCTAGTCTTTGGTGTTAATTAGACACGATTGGTTGGAGACATCAATCGGACCCATGTGAGGGGAAGTCGGGATTGTAAAAAGCACAAACATAAGCTTTTTTCTGGGGGGTTGAATTCCACCTTAACCCAAATGCATTCAGAAATCAGTTTCCAGATAATTTCAATTTGGTTAGCGGACATGTCTTGATGGCAATTAAGACCCCACCATATCCATCTGAACGGTCTTTCCTGAATACTGCAAACTCAGGGGGGAAAGGAAATGTTCAGAGTACAGGACAGTCCCCTTTAGCCAAGGTTCCGGGTTGCGAATAATCATGTATATCGGGCTTTTTTGTTCCATAAATAATCCTGTATGAAGACTGGAAACTGTATTTTTCCCACCCCTCCCAGAATTGGAAAACCCCCTTATGTTGTATAGTGAGTTTTTGTTAACTCTAGCCAAGATTTTTTTTTGATTTATCTTGGATCCACTTGCACGGCACGACAAGATGTACGGAGTATCTATGTTCTTGGGGTTTTAGGTGATGGAACCGCCAATGGTTCTCATCAGTAGAGAATCATCTGAGTCAAGCGGACACTAAATGGGGTTACAGATTTCAAAAGCGTCCTATCATCAACCATAGGACCCCCCGAATTAATTTGGTGACCACATTGGGTATAAAAATATGTAAACAAAACTTTACCAACCACAGTATTGCCATGGGCATTTTAGTGTCGCATCAATATTGTGGCACGGGAGCAAAGGTAACCACTGGCTTTTCCTGAATGTGAACTATCACGAGCAACACGGAATAACATCAACACCGTCATTGGGAAAACTACGCCAGTGGTTATGTATGTTTGGCTCTAATGCACACCTCGATTATACCTTTAAAGCCGTCTTTGTTTCGGGTTTTGAGGCAAGAGGTTAACTTGGATGCGATGCGTTATCACCTCCAGGACTGACTCGATGAGCAACAGAAAACAAATTTTAACCTTGATCAAAAGCTAGCTGGCATTGGTGAACGTGCTCAACATTGCCAGCTACTATCACTATTTTCTTTAAAATGTAAACACTGTTATCAATTTCTGTGGAAGTGTATTTATAAATTATTTATTTTTTATTGTTGTAACGGAAATTGTTTGAGTAAAATCACACGTAAGTCCTTGAGCTGAAAGCAATGCATTTGTTAAATACGGACGATTTGTGCGAAAAAATAGGTTTAACTTTTAGGGATTATAGGGTTAGATTCAAGGGAAGTTGGCATAGAGAGTTGGTTTGTAGTTATCTTTAGTTTGAGTTTTGAAAGCATTGCCATGGGCATTTTAGTGTCTCTTCAATATTTTGGTTCGTAAGGTACTCAAATTCTCTTCCTGAATCCAAACTATCAGAAACAACATGGAATAACATCAATACGGTCCATGGAAAACTACGCCAGTGATATGTATTGACTCGAATACACACATATCGTGCGCTTTTAATGCCTTCGGCGCTTCGGGGTTTGAGCCCCCCGACAACTATGCTTGGGGCGTTTTCCATCTCGACGTCTGATGATCACAGAAAAAAATTTTAACTTGCGATCAAATGCCAGCAACCACGAGTGAACGTGCTCTACATTGCTAGTTAAAGCCATTTTATCACTGCCAATGAATTTATTCAAAATGCAAATACACACTGTCCTAAATTTAGGTCGATGTTTGTTTAATTTAATTTTATTTTTTATATTTAAAATTGTTTTATGTTTAAACAAGCAAGTTTTAATTTGCCTTTTTTTCACTTTTAATGTATTACTGTAGCCTAATACCAAATTGAAAATTCATTAAATGTCTAATATATACGAACTCTATAGATATGATCCAACATGGATATATGTGGATATACCTTTAAATAAACAAATTAATTTAATGTCAACTAACCATCGACGTTAATATCTATTATTTTCCAACCACTGTTTCCGACCCCTTTTTTCGGAGGCATGTTTATATTGGCTATCGTGCTACAAATTGGGACCTTCTTCCCAATTCCAACTCAATGTTTGTTTTTTATGAACATCCTGGGTCTTCTGAGAAGAACTTGAGAAAAACATCTTTGCGGCAGTATTTTTTTAACAATGTTATACCGGGCTTTCATCCCTCATGCCATTGGATAATAAGTCACATTGATAAGGTGTGAACATAACACTGGCTCAGTATCATTCAAGTACAGACGGATCAAGTGTAATGTACTGCTAGCTTTTTCCATTTGTCATTTAACAATTGAATGGATATTTGAGAACCGTCGTCTCATTGCCACGACAATTTCAATACAGGGAAAATCACAATGGATATGTCTGAGCTGACTTTTGTATGAAAAGCCCCGAAGCTGATACCCATCATACATGTAAAAGAGAATACAGGGAAATGTATATTAAAAATAACCTTTTCAAAATGTTCTTTCGCAATATTTGAAATTGTTATTGATTTTTTTTAGGCGTCGCCAAAAACGTGAAGTATGAAATTATCCTTTCGTGTCATGTAAATAAAACTTCTACAAAGATTACGAATTTGGAATGATTACTACATATTCTTTTTGTTGCATGCGGATATCCACCACTAACTAAACACCTGTAAGGCTCACAAATTTTGGGTGCACAAATTACCCGACATCTAAAAAATGCTTTTAAATGTCTGAAATACATTAATTTAAGAGCGGTATATAATTTCATGGTTGACATGGTAGACTGGTATGCTTTCTCAGATTCAATTGAATTGGACAAAAATATGAGCCAATTCACCATTCCATTGACTCAAGTGAAATTGAAGTCAGTTGATCTTATAGAAAGGCACCCTTTTGAATCATTCACAGACTACAAAAGTATAGTAAAGGCAGGTGGGATGATCCCAGAGATCATATTAGCATGGAATTTAAAGCAAGAGGAATTGCAGAAGTAGAAAGAACAAGTAAGGAACCAATGCCTTGAGTCTCATGCAGAAGCAGTTTTACAGCTTCATTAAAAAACTTGAGACCGAATCTATCGACATTCAAAGCCTACGCGAAAACGGAAAACTAACGTCAGATTCCAAAGGAAAAGCCCAGATCCTCAACAGACATCTTCCTTTAAATGCATTCTTTGCTTTTTATCCAAGCTCACAAACAAATTTGCCCTTTTCTTCAGAGGATATTTGTTTGTCTTGAAAATTTGCACTGTCAAAGCATCGCTCTTAACTTGTCCGATTTCGATATGTCTTCGAGCGTATAGAATCATGAAGTATTGAGAAGAAATTTACAGCTAATCTAGTACTGGTTAACAAACTGGCTAACTATCAAAATAGACTTGAAAATCATAAATCTTTCGCAACTAAATAAGGGTTGTGATACGTAAATCCACCCAGAGTAAATCTAATGCTCCCTCGAAAAATGTGTCAACTGTCTATATTAGCATGGGAATAGCACCAATGATATCCTTGGAGTATTTCGCCCATGGTTAAAATGTCTGACTCTAATGCACAACATGATGAAGTATAACGTGCAAAGTTTTTTTTGGGCTTTGGGCAAAGGAAATGTTACATTTAGTTGATTTCAGGACCATAAGGTGTCCTGATATTAAACGGATAACAAATCGTGTTCTTGATTATATTTAACAACTACACGTTCCACCATATTTTAGTAGATGCGGAGAAGTCTGTAACAAAGATTTACGCTGGGAGAGAGGTGCCACGAAAAATTCACTTTTTTCGGCGTATGTTTTGTTTCTTTTGTTTTTATTCGCCTCGCTTTGCTCTTCGGTAGATCTATTTTCATCACCGCTTGGGCACTTTAAAGTCCACTGGTGGGGAACACCGCTCCAAGGAAATGTCTTCATTTGTGACCCACACATAATGGAGCTAAAGATATGGGTTCGGCATATCTGGAGGTGATAACTAAAATCTTTTCAGCTGCGTGGCGATATAGCAATGACCCTGCATGCACTGCCAGATAATTAGTTTTATAAGAAGAAAAGGGAGAGTTATATGATATAAATAATTTCTAATTAATTTTACTCTGTGTTATACCTCCATGTGGTTACGGAATTTGTTATCCAGTTAGTTATTTGGTTCAGGGCCGACAGTCTACTTGGATTAATTTTGTTTAACCCAATACCGATGACGGCCCCCCCCCCTTTTTTTTAAGGACCTTGATTACTATTTGGATGGGTTATGTTAGGCGTTAAAATCTGACCTTTCTTTTCAAGCCACTGAGAATTAAACGATTCTTAATACATGTTGTATCCTATATTGAATATCTTGAGAATCGTAAGAGGGGCTAAGTGTGACTCTATAATTGAAGCATAGGAGGAAATTCAGGCCTGATACTTTCAAGTCCAACCTTGGCTGCTGATTAATATTGTGCGGAAACAACACATGCAATGTATCCTCCAGTTGTAGACGGATCAAGTTGAAAATCCTTACAGTTTTTCTAGTACGTGACTGATTATTCGAGAACCTGAGTTCCGATGAAAAACAAACTTCTAGAGAGAAAAAACAAGGAAGCAATTGATTCCGCCCCTGGCTAGTCCCCAAAGCAGATTCACAAGAAATAAATCATATGATATGATATGTGATCAAAGTGTTCTCATATTTTTTCTTAAATATATGATTGGCAGAGTTAAAAATAGGGCTTTTTAGTTTGTTTTGTGTTCTAGTATATTTTTACCTATTTGGACCAGATTGTAATTACATATATCAATATATGATATAGATTTCCAAGAATTTCCCGTAATAATATTTGCTTTTAAAAAATAACAGAAAAAGATTGACAAAATAACATACATTTTCTGCACGAGGCAATGTGAATTATTAGGTCAGTCGTCGAAAACGGTGTAAACACAGACGCGGTGCCGTGTCCATTTAGTTTTTGAATCAGATTGCCTAGAAGCTAGGTTGTTCTGAGATGATGGAAACACGTTAGTTACTTCATAAATCGCTCGTCTTCACTATGCACACACAATGAGTAGTGACGTCTTTAAAATACAAGACGCTCGATCGCACCCAAAAATATTTCAACTTTAAACAATTTTGTTGTATACTTTATTTTTCGTTAGTTAGAACAGTAATTGAAAAACAAGACTTTTAAAGGTTGACTCCACGAATGGAGATTTCTGACAAGGCAACCATACAAGGCAAACTGTTTATCAAATCCCTAATTATCTAAAAAAATAGCGTTTTGGGGTAAATATAAAAATGATAAAGAGTGAAAATTTTCTCCCGTAGTCGTCAATCATTGTTTGCTACAACGACGGATGTTAAAAACAAATTTTATCACATTTGTCTTTTTGGAGGCAAAACTCAAATATGTCATGTTGGAATTTCTTGTGACTTATTTGCGACAAAACTTTTTTTTGCTCAAATCAAAAATTAGTTCAATCGCATGAGATGATTGTGGCAAAGATGACTCCACATATTTATATCCATCCCACAATGGGCAACAGCTTTATGGACATTTACCTCAATAAGATCACGTGATCCTACAAATTCGATTTTTAACACATAAAAACTCTGACTTGTACACACATTTAGCCCATAAAGCGATCCTTTAGACTTAAGTATTAAGGATTTTTTTATCATGATCATGAACTATTTTGTGTCCTTAAATTCCTGAACACTTTTTTTTATCCCAAGTATACCATAATGTTTAGGTACAGTACAGTTAGGAACATTATGGGGTGGTTCAAAACATCCTCTGTTGCGGGGGGGGTTATGATAGCAATTTTTTTGTTTCTTGGTTTAGCGTTTATTAAGCAGAAACATAACCTATTAAATCTAAAACATTTTAAAAACATACGGGTACTTATATTTATCAAAGGTTAAAGAACACCTTTTCGGTTTAAGTTGAGAACGAACGCAATTATTCACTTTTGTTTCGTGAAATATAACTTGAATGAAAATTTTACAGTCATGAAACATTGCACAAATTAACAAATGATATCCCAATATTACACAGATTAGAAGAATGTTGAATGAAATACCCGAAAGTCTGCAAATGACCGGCTATGGCTATTAAGTCCCCGATTAAAGCCTCAGAAATCTTGGGGGACATGTATTCTTGGGCGACATATTCTGAGGTGGCAAATAAGTCCAATATCATTCTAGATTAGCACCAGTCCCTCAGTCACTGGTAAGTCCAGGGCATTTCCACCGGAACCAAACGCTGTTACATATGTAGGCATGCAGATCCGTGCACTCCGGGGTACCTATGTGTTGAAACAGTAATGAAAGACTCGCTTCCTAATATGCCAAAACTCTTGCAGGAAACAGTCTCTGTGGAACTTCAGCGAATTTCGCCTTCATACATGTATGAGAGAACTTTCTTTATAAAAATGGTTTGTTTTAATACTTCCATTGATGTGGTAAATATCAGGGCGTAGTCATCAACACCTCTAATACACATAATATTTCGTAAGACTTCTAAATTGTATTAATTGCAGACCGAAAAAGGTGGCCAGACGACCACGGCATAAAAAATGTAAACAAAACTTTACCAACCACAGTATAGATGAGGTGACATAGATGTTTACAAACACAAGTTAGCACCTGGTGTCTACTGACACGTTAGAGGGGCGAAGAATATGCCCATACAGTTACAACATTCAATAGCTTTATCACGCCTGATTGAGCGCGAATTTTAAAAGCACAAGCCCTGCAGGTGCTCACGCATACTGCCGGGCAGTGCTTTGTTCGTTGCCGGCGTTGACGTCACATGTCAACTCATCAATTGCCATGGACATTTTAGTGTCGCGTCAATATTGTGGCACGGGAGAACTCAAAGTAGATCACCGGCTCTTTCTGAATGTGAACTATCACGAGCAACACGGAATAACATCAATACCGTCCTTGGGAAAACTACGCCAGTGGTTATGTATGTTTGGCTCTAATGCACACCTCGACCATACCTTTAAAGCCGTCTTTGTTTCGGGTTTTGAGGCAAGAAGTTCACTTGGATGCGTTATCACCTCGAGGACTGATTCGATGATCAACAGAAAACAAATTTTAACCTTGATCAAAAGCTAGCTAGCATAAGTGAACGTGCTCTACATTGCCAGCTACTATCACTATCAACGATTTTCTTTAAAATGTAAAAATTTCCTGCTATCATTTTCTGTGGAAGTGTGTTTATAATAAATTATTTATTTTTTTATTGTTTTAACGGAAATTGTTTGAGTAAAATCACACGTAAGTCCTTGAGCTGAAAGCAATGTATTACGGACGATTTTTGTGAAAAATAGGGATCTTTTTGTTCAACTTTTAGGGATTATAGGGTTAGATTCAAGGGACGTTGGCATACAGAGTTGGTTTGTAGTTATCTTTATTTTGAGTTTTGAAAGCATTGCCATGGGCATTTTGGTGTCTCTTCAATATTGTGGTTTATAAGGAACTCAAAGTAGATATATGCTCTTTCTGAATCCGAACTATCAGAAACAACATGGAATAACATCAATACGGTCCTTGGAAAACCACGCCATAACCACGGTTATGTATTTGGCTCTAATGCAGACATCGTGCCTTTAAAGCCTCCTGCGGGGTTTGAGACAGGAAGTATGCTTGGATACGTGTATCATATCGAACTGTCGCGATGATCAACAGAAAACAAATTTTAACCTCGATCAAAAGCCAGCAAACACGAGTGAACGTGCTCTACATTGCTAGTTAAAGCCATTTTATCACTGCCAATGAATTTATTCAAAATGTAAACACACACTGTCCTTAATTTAGATCGACGTATGTTTAATTTTATTTTATTCTTTATATTTAAAAATTGTTTTTTATTGAAACAAGTAAATTTTAATTTGCCTTTATTCACTTTTAATGACGTATTTCTGTAGCCCAATACCAAATTGAAAATTAATTAGCTGTCTAATTTAGCTTAATTTATATGAGCTCTCTCTCTCTCTCTCTCTCTATATATATATATATATATATATATGATGTCAACTAACCATCGACGTTAATGTATATTATTTCACAACCACTGTTTCCTACCATTTTTTTTTCAGGGGCATGTTAATATTGGATATCTTGCTCCAAGTTGGAACTGTTTTCCCAATTTCCAACTCCAAATGTTTGTTTTTATGACATCCTGTGTATTACTGAGAAGAAATTGAAATCTTTGGGGCAGTCTGTTGTTAACAAGTGTTACACCGCGCTTTCATCCCTCTCAATGCCATTGGGATAATAAGTCTACATTGATATGGTGCGAACATAATACTGGCGCTGTATCATTCAAGTACAGATGGATCAAGTGTAATGTATTGGTAGCTTTTCCATTTTCAATGTAACAATTGAATGGATATTTGAGAACCGTCGTCTCATTGCCAAACCACAATTTCAATAGAGGGAAAATCAAGCATATGGATATGTCTGAGCTGACTTTTATATGAAAAGGCCCGAAGCTGATACACATCATACATGTAATAGAGAATACAGGGAAATGTATATTAAAAATAACCTATTCAAAATGTTCTTTGCAATATTTTGAAATTGTTATTGATTTTTATGCGTCGCCAAAAAGTGCTTTGCTTTGCTGAAGTATAAAATTATCCTTTCGTGTCATGTAAATAAAACTTCTACAAAGATTACGGATTTGGGATGATTACCACATATTCTTTTTGTTGCTTGAGGATATCCACCACCAAACTCCTGTAAGGCTCAAAAAACTTGGGCGCATAACTTACACGACATCTAAAGAACTGCTTTAAAATGTCTGAAATACACTAATTATATTAAGAGGGGTATATAATTTAATGATTGACATGGTAGACTGGTATACTTTCTCAGATTAAATGAGATTTGGATAGACATTTTGAGCCAATTCTCCTGCTGAGCAATCATAAATAATTTTATTACTAGTTTTAGTGATTCATAACATACTTTCTGGTTATATATGATGCAAATGTGTTCATCTGGTATATTTCGTTTGTACTTTCGAATGATATTGTTAATTCCTCTGTAAGAGTTCAAAATTTGAAACCAAAATAAAGTTGCTAGTTCTGCATAGACTACTTTGTGTTAGTCACCGGTTGAGAAAATACTTTAGAGCTTTTCACACTAAGAAAAATATAGAGTTTGTGATCGATTGCTGTTTGTAGATGTCAAATTAGTCACAAAATTAGTTATGAAACTTGGTCAACTCAGTCAAGCAGAAACAAATCAAGGTGACAATTGAAAGATGAAAATGTACCTCAGCTTTATATTGAAATATTTTAAGAAAATTACAGCGTTCACCGAACGCATGTGTCGTTTGCCGTCGCGGTTTTTGAAAGGTGGCAAAGGTCACATGAGGTCTTCAAGGTCACATGAGGTCACCAACATGTGCAATGAGCACCTTACCCCAGGACCCTGTATCAAAGTGTTATGAAAATGTCCGCATGTCTGTTTAAAACGGTGGGCAATTATATTTAGGGTTAACATGTTGGGTCAACATTTTTAACCACAGAAAAGAAAAATAGATACCACTAGAAAAGCATCCCGTGAGCCGTCTTGCTTCGCAGACGACACAAATATGGAGCGCTCATAAAGGATATGAATCGATCCTTGTTTTGTGTGAAAAGCTTTGGTATGGTTCAATCGATCACGAACAAACATTGAACACAAAGAAATTCAAGAATTCCACATTTCAAATAGACGAACATGCTCGGCATCTATAAACCTCCCTTATAATTAATGAAAACAAGTATATTAATAACATTTTCTTATGGATCCGCTATCTTTTTGATTCCAGTGGCGATTTTACGAACAAAAACGCTTGAGCCTAAGATAATTAATACGATTGACAACGATTATAAACACTTGATAAACAATGCGTACATTTTGTCATTTAGCACAATATAATATTATACCAGTGACATAAACATACAACATCGCCTGAACTAAATGAATACTAAATAAAAATCGATTACTTTAAAAAATAAACTAAAAGATGAAACACATTAATTGTACATACTTTAACTAAGTACATATATTTAAAATCACTCCCTATTTTGGGGTAACATCAAGGGGCGCGTGGCCCCACAATGGTCCTTCCCCCCCCCGGATCACGCCCTTGGGAAATAATGACATAAGTTTTATTTCAGCTCAGGTATGCCATTATAGTGAACCATATTGCCAGCCTTGAAGAAATGGGTACCATTGTACTGCGTTTTAGACTTAGTAAGAACTCTATACAAAGGTAAGAAATCTATTTGGAGTCTGAATCTATATGAACTTGACAACGACACAATTATATGGCTGAGCCGGAACTTATGCACTATATTTATTTAAATCAAATAACCATTGGATTATATTTTTATAAACATGCTTGGCTATTTTCTTTACTTCATTTATTTATTTAGATTTCAATTTCCTCAGTTTGTGTATTATTTTTTTCCGGAAATCTCGTATTTGTTCATTTTAATGTCGTTTTGAAAATAAACCAAATTCCTTTGTGGAAAAAACTCTTTATTTTTCCTTATTTGGAGTGAAATTGCAATTGTACGTACAAGGGCCATTGAAAGTAGTGCAGTAACAACGGCTTTTTGCCCTTCCAAATATGCCGGCAAATGTTTCACTTTTCGATCGCCCCAGCCCGCAATCCCCATGTATAGAGTATGGCACCGCTCCACGTATCAAAATCATGGCGAGTTTCCCGCGCATGTCGATTTCACGCGCGTGTGATCGAGCTTTCCTAGCATATGTCGAGTGTGAAGCGTTATATGTCGAGTTTACAGCGCTATCTGCCCAAGTTTGCCCTCTTACATCGAGTTTTGCTCTATTATATGGTGAGTTTGACATAATATGTTCCAGTTCCTCATGTCCTGAAAAAAATCATGCCGATGTTTCATAAAATCATGGGAGTGTTTCCGCGCATGTGAGGTCACGCGTGTGTATCGAGTTTTCTCGCCATAGCGAGTGGGCAGCGAATGTCGTGTTTACAGCGCTTTCTGTTCAGTTTGCCCTCTATACATCGAGTTTTGCTCTCTATATGGTGAGTTTTGACCTAAAAATCATGTTCAGTTTCCTCATGTCCAGAAAGAAATCATGCCTAGTGTTCAAAATCATGTCGAGTTTACTCATGTTGACAAATAATTCATGTCCATTTTGCACATGTTTAAAAATCATGTGCATTTTTAAAGCTCAGCATGATTTATTCTGGACATGATTTATTCTGAAGATTTATTTTTCTGGACATGATTTATGAAACTCGGCACATATAGTTCAAACTGGATAGGCAAGCCGCTGTAAACTCGCCATATAGCGGGGTAAACTCGATATACAGCGCATTAAACTCACCATGCGAGGGAAAACTCGCCATGATTTTATACGTAGAGCGTGCCTAATAGAGGTCCAGTGGTTCACCGCCATCTATCGATTTGTGTTCTCCATTGATGCTGTACGCATCCATTTGTTCATCACATACCCACAATATCCCGTCTAAAAGGTCACGTTTATTTCCGTACATGTTGACATCTTAGCTAGGACACTCTCATAGGAACACTCAGTTTCTTTCCGGTGTGAAATCAGATATAGTCCTGGTAGGAGCCATAGTCCGGGGCTCCATAGACGATCACGGAATAAAGTCGTGAAACTATGGCACGCTCCACGTATCAAATCATGGCGATTTCATGCGCTTCATATCGAGTTTACCCCCTATATGTGGAGTTTACAGCGCTGCCTATCCAGTTTGAACTCTATGTGGCCGAGGTTCATAAATCATGTCCAGAATACATTATTTCCAGAATAAATCATGTTCCGAGTTTTAAAAAATGGCATGGTTTTTTTTCAACATGTGCAAACTGGACATGATTTTTTTTCCTCAACATGAGCAAACTCGACATGATTTTTTTTCTCAACATGAGCAAACTCGACCTATTTTTTTTCTCACTGAGCAGACTCGACAGGATTTTTGTTATCACATCAGGCAACAAATCATGGGTCCGAAGTTTCCTCAGTTGAGACAAATCCGTCCGATATTTTGAAACGTGCCATTATTTATGTCAAACTCCCCATATAGAGAGCAAAACTCGATGTATAGAGGGCAACCTGACATATAGCGCTGTAACCTCCGACATATAACGCTGCACAAACGCGACATCTGGCTGAGGGAAACTCAATACACAGCGCGTTAAACTCGACATGCGCGGTAAACCGCCATGATTTGATACGTGTAGCGTAACTGGACATGATTTATGTCAAACTCAACCATATATAGAGCACAACTCGGATGTTAAGAGGGCAAACTGGACAGAAGGCTGTAACTCGACATATAACACCGGCCGGCACACCTCGCCATATGGCGAGGAAAACTCGATACAACGCGCGCGTGAAACTCGTACATGCGCGGGAAAAACCCTCGCCATGATTTGATACTTTGGAGCGCCGGGTCGGCCGCGCATAATGAAACAATGTTGCGTAAAAAGAGTCCAACTGTAATCCGCTTGCCCTTTGTTCACCATTGTTTCCGGAGCTATGAGTACGCGCCTTCCAATGTTACTTCTACACGTCCTCTTCAATAGGAAAACTAAATAACCAGCTAAGTAAATAACCAGATTGGAAACATACACTGAGACCAAAAAGAATAGTTTAATCGCTATAAATTCCCATATCATATCAGAACATTGGAAAGCGATGTCGAGGTTTAATATAACCACCTTATGTTTCTAGCTTTTGAGAGGTTTTTGTTGAATTGAATTGCTATTGCAATAAATTTGATATTATTTAATAGTCGCTATTGGTAAGACTATAACCTCTGTGTTTTGTCCTAGCTTAATTATTTTCATCACATTATATCGGGCGCGCAGGCAAATGCAATAACACCAAAAAAACCTCTGCGTATTGATTGAATTTTTTGACTTAAAGACACGTTGCGCTTAGGCTTTTCGAGCACAAAAAGGCTGAGGCTATTTTTGGTGGCCTTATGTTTTCTTTTTGTGTGTGCGGGTTCGGGGGTAGAGGATGACTTTTGCGTTCTTTGTAGAGTCGCTGGGATTTTCGCCTGTTGTTTATTGTTGTTGTGTGTTGCTTTTTTTTTTTTTTTTAATTCCAATAAAATTTCCTTCACAAAATTGAGATTTGTATATACATATTCGCTTTAATTGTATTTTTTAATTAAAATACATTCCGTTCGTTTTCATTTAATATCATCTAAACTAGGAAACCATTAAATTAAAATACATTCGTTGTATCATTTACTTACAATCTAAACTAGGAAACCATTGCCACAATTCATGCGACTTTTGCCGAAATGAACTTCCCCACCCGAGGTATAGTTACGATTTATCGCGGTATTTCGTCAAAATGGTCAGAGGCATGACCTATTTCCCAAACATCGAACGATAAGGGAGGACGAAGGGTGTCATGATATAATCTCAAGAGAAAGAAAAATATTTCTACATGAGTGTATAATTTGGCCGCACCGCCCACTAGGTAAAACTAACCATTCAAGATTGCGAGCAAATGCTAGTCACAGTAAACTTATGTATGAACCTAGAACAAATTGAAACAGAAGGTTTTTGGTTTCATCTTGTTGTATGTTCCTACTGAACATCATATCCAAAATTCGGCCAAACTAGGACATTGGGGAGGTGGGCTAATTAGCATTTAAATCCAAAATGGATGCACAAAAGACATCTTTGAAGCCCTGTATCTTCTAAACGGTTGGTTTTAGACCCATCAATATATGCTTAATCGATAGAAATATGATACCAAAGAAAAGGATCAGCTGGTTTAAAAAAAACTTATGACGTACCTGTGACGTCATCATGCCAATTTAACGTCAATTACGTCATAAGGTGACAAACGAACGCATGGATCGTAACATGATTTTGGTGTGGAATAATATAGTATGGCGTAAACGTGCTATAAAAACAACAACAGCAGCACAACATAACAACAAAACAACAATGATAATGATAACGATAACAATAAGTATGTTTATATTGCACTAAACAAACCTAAATTACAATCTCAAGGTGCAGATGCCATTATCATTGTGCCATCAGGAAAAATGTACATTTCATCGCATCGCTAGGGTATCAGCCCATTGTGAACTTGTACAAGCCGGTGTATAGTCGGAACTATGTCGACAAAAAAGGAAAACAATAAAAAAAAATACAAGAAAAATTTATTTTGCGATTTGTAATCATGGTATTCACTCCTCTCAGCATGCAGGCGGAAGGTATTAATATGGCCATGTGTCTTGAAGTGGGGGAATCTAGAGGGGGGAGTTAAAGATTCCAAGTAAGCCACTCATTTAAAGTTTATTTAGCTTAAGTTTGGTTAAACCAAATTATCTGATCAGACTTAAGAGTTAAAATTAAGGACGTGAGCCTAAACGAAGTGGAATGGTGGAGCAAATTGGGGACACGGAGATTGGGACAGAGTACCATGTAACGTCTATGGGAGAATATGAAGCTTAAGCTCTGATGTTTCTTTTCTTAAACAATCAAATATTTGAAGTATATATATGCTTAAACCTAATAAACTGCCCTTTAATATGAGACCATAAATATTGTTGTAGGATCAAAAGAAAATGTATAAATAATTGATTAATTAACACGTTGGATTGAGTATACAATGGGGAAACAATAAACATGGGGTTATTCTCTTTAATCCATATGACGTGTTGATGCTTTAACATGTGACCTGCCAATTTGAGCATGCGACACTGTAAATTCATACTGTCATTACAGTAAAACAATTTCACAAGGGTATAACCTATTAATGTGGGAGAGCGTGGTCTAGTGGTTGGGGTGATTTGTGCCTGTGAGCAAAATATACCAAACAAAATACGGGTCGAATCCCGGGTGGGGTCACTTGCTGGGATTTACTCGGGTGCTCAATTTGGATTTAATCTGTATAGAGCTATTGTTAAAGACAGAAATACCGCTCTCCTCCATGGTTCATCTTGGAATTGGGCAATGAATCATGAAAGCATCCCGTCCTTCGGAGGGGGGACGTTAAGCCGCAGTGTACAGAGAGTAACAACTGGACAGGTACATACGCAGTCAGTGTCGATAAGAGTAGGGTGTAACCCCTGACTGTCCAATCCGCCCAGTCTAAAAAAACGCGGCCATGTTAGGAGCGTACGTATAATAGATACACGCGGCCCGGATCAGCTTCTACAGTTGAATAAATCCTGACCCACCACAAGCCAGTACGAATGACTTGTGGACACGCTAAGAAAAGCAAGACCCTATAATGTTTACATTGTATGAAGGTTATGGTTTTTACTTGCAAATACTTGATGGGCTTCAGCAGAAGCTACTGCAAAAATTTTTTGAAGCAGTCCTAAGGACTTTAGAATATATGCATATTTTGATTGCCATTTCGTTACCAGGGATCCAAAATCAAGAGATTCCACTTTTGTCTACGTTTTTTCATAGGTTTTTTATCAATAAACTGCTTAATACCTAGCCCACTGCATTTGATAGCATATTGGAAAGATGGACAATTTCCTTTCAGAAAGTTACTTTTCATATGCTAGTATGTGTAGTTTGGAAGTTATAAGGTTAAAGGCTGACTCAGAGATTCGAAATAAACATTTTGCATAGAAAGGGAAAAATAGACAACTACGAAATAAAGATAGCAACCTAAATGCTTAATTCAAAAGTTAAGATGAATTTTTTTCTTGGGGGGCGTGTCGTTTTAATGCCAGTAAACATTATGCATTGTATAACAGTGTCATAGGATAAACGTGTGTACCAAAATTTACGGATCAGGGACTTTACTAACAAGGTGTGATTTCCGGGAGCGGATCCAGGATTTGAAACGTCAACATTACGGGGGCTGAAAGGCTAATAAACTTGTCCAAAATTGGATGATTTGCCAAGATTTTGCAGATTTACGGGAGCGCGCGCCCCCTCCGCGCCTGTTTAAAGATATGAAAGACTTCGATTTGAGCCGAGTTACAGTACAGAGCGAAAACAGGTGAGTGAATTCACAAGGCCTGAAGCTAAACTATGCAGCACTGTTGTCGACAGTGCGATTTCGGTCGTTCGCTTTTGTTGAGTTTATCGACAATGAAAATGCCTGCCGATACCAGCCATACTTAGAACCTGTATTTTCAAGCACAGCTCCCAAATTGCGCTTGGGTTGACAACGCAATGGGATTCCTGCTTTGTTCCACTACACCAGTTCATTTCACTGAATGTTCCTTTACAGTGTTTCTCATGTGCTTATGATTTTTTGTATCTTTGCAGTCAATTGTCTGGGGTTTCATCGATAAACGTAGATCCACCTATAGTAGGGATCCGTCCACAGTCGATCTTCCTCTGATATATCTGCCCACAGAGATTCCAACCTGCAGTAGATAGCCCGCAGTAGATCCGCCCCAGTAGATCCGCCCCAGTAGATACGCCTACAGTGATCAACCCTACTGTAGATCGCCCACAGTCGGACCCATTACAGTCAGACTCCCCACCCTCAGTAGATCCTTCCATAGTAGATCCACCTACAGTAGATCCACATGCTTTATGTGGTCCGTGATGGTACAAACCTGGAACAGATGCTTAAACTACTTAAACTACACGATGACGTAATAATTCATAATATAATAATAATTACGTCATATTGTGATTGTTACGGCATGGACACGTATAGACACGTCGTACTAGGTTTTTAACAAGCTTATTTGATTCTTTGGTGTCATATTTGGTATCTATAATAACATATTGTGGGATCTAAAACAACATTAGGAAATAAGGGCTCAAAGTTGCCTTTGGCGGCCATTTGGAATTATGCTAATTAGACCACTTCCGTGCTGAGTTTGGCCGATTTTGTATATTAATGTTCAGAGGGGGTATGGTAACAATATATACCAAAAAACCTTCTGTTGCAATTGGTCCAGGTTCATATATATATGGTTAGATTTACTAGTCTAGGCGAGGTCATCAGGTGTGGAAATTCTATCTTGTCATTTGTTGCTGTAGTGCTGGAAACATCTTTGCATTGTACTGGCATGTATATTACGTGTGTGCTTTTATCGCGTAAGCCAATTACGATAATTGTTTATCTGAAGGTTTTTAATGATGTAAAATTACCCTCAAAAACATTTGATTAAAATATTATTTTCTAATTTATGTTGAGAAAAGATTTCTCACGGGAAAAGTACTTTGTTTATGATAAAAAGAGAGCAGGGGATTCCCCTAGGGTTGTTTAGCCAAGGTACATTCTGTTAGTTGCACAATAGGGGAAGTGGGGAATTCCCCCAAGATGTAAAATTAGAAACTGAGTAACTTGTTATGCTTTAAATCAAACACATGTTGAGGGATGGTAATCCCCATACAAGGTATATATGTGAAGTGATGAAGTCAGATGATGTAATTTATGTGAATTCCAATGGTCAGCTAGTGCAAGGTATGTTTATGCAGGATTTGTTGGTAATCTCACTTTAAGCTTGGGAACTTTGTGGAAGTCGAGATCTAATTGAGATTTGAGTTAAGTCTCGCCGCCAGCAACCTCCAGAGTAACAAATAGCTAGGAAGTTATGCTAGTTTTAATCTACAATAATGGTAGATTTGAGTTATACATCTGTGCCAGGATTTAATACTTAGGATGCCGCCGGAGTTTGATAGCTAGATGCTGTGTCGTCTTTTAAGCCAGAGAGCTTCAGTTTTTGGAAATCAAAAAGGATTCCAGTTTGTGTGGTCCTATATGAGGGGACATAGCGACAGACTGATGGAGGTAGGATATATTACCTGGCTTTTATTATTGTGGAACCATTATTGTCGCGAAAAGCGTCGTCTTGAACATGCTGGACAAAAGTATCTTCAAGACTCAGAAGATTTGCATGGAAGATACCATGGATATTTATGTGAACTTATGCGCTGTCATTTTGGAGTCTTCCTGGAGGGGAACATTCAATCGCTGGAGCTGCAAACGCTTTCAACCACAGGGACACTAGAGAAACTGTAAGTATAAATTCTTAAAATAATTGTGTGTACTTTTACTATGTAATTTGGTTTGGACATACCAACATCTTGAACCATCGTGTTTACAAAATCATTAAATCTGTTTTATTATAAAAATTTAGATCACTTGTTGACCCAAGGCTTCATTTATTTGTGTTTGAAAGTTATTTCTGACCCTTTGAGCGTCTACGGGACGTCATAACAATATTTCATGAAATTCTATTATATGTATAACCAATCCTTAAAAACAAGAGTCGCCGTTTTTTTAAAAATTACTATTTTTCAATTTCTTTTTTCGAAAAGATCAAAAATCGTCATTTTCCAAGGCATATTCAGCATCAGCATGAACAATGCCATTGAAATGCGTCGAAACAAGCCTAGTCTTTGTGGCTTGTTAGATGACTCACAAAAATTCACCCGCAAACTTGTTGGAAGGCCATTCCAAAACCTGATTATGTGTTATAAGTTATAAAAGTATACAAAACTGGGCAGGTCGAAAAGGTTAATTCGACAACAGGCGCGGATCCAGGGGCGGAGGGGGAGTGCGCCTCCGGTGTTTTAGAGGGGGTAAACAAGGGGAAGAAAGAGGAGTGAGTGAGGGAGGGATAGGAGGGAGGGAGGGAGGAGGAGGGAGGGAGGGAGGGAGGAGGGAGGGAGGGAGGGAGGGGGGAGGGAGGGAGGGAGGGAGGGAGGAGAGGAGGGAGGGAGGGAGGGAGGGAGGGGGGAGGGAGGGTTGGGAGGGAGGGATTTCATGTATGAATGAGAGAGAGGGCAGAAAGAACTGAGAACTAGAGAGAAAATTGTACTTTCAAGATCTTACGATTCTTATTAATTTCATAAGACAGGCAACAACTTACGCAACTGTGTAAATTAGCTTTATTTTGAGTTGTTAGAATCCATACTGAATGCGCAGATCAAATACAAATTATTTCGCGCGTGTGTATAATCTTGCCACGCACTGCGAATTTGCCATCTTACACTAAAGGATGTGAGCCAGCAATGTTTTGGAAATTCCTTCACATGTCATAATTTGCGCCTCGCGCCGGAAGGCAACTTGCATTCTATTTTTAATGCAAAAATGCAAAACTTGCGTTGCTTTGAGCCTAGGTTATTCTTCTGGCGAAGTGAATTACAAAGTCGACAGTGAGTGCAACAAAGTCGTATCTACAGTAATGATTTTACAGGACAATCATTTTGTGTTCATTCAGTTGTAAGTATTCGATTGACAAAATTATAAACACAATAAATGTTATTTTTAAATATATTATGAATATTTTATTTTCCCACTTAAGTCGACTAATCAAGAAGTAAGCACTTTAATTAGCTAATTAAATGCCGTAACTACACACATGATTTCCCGTGTAGTGCAACAAAGTCGTATCTACCAGTTACCGACTTTGCGCAAAGCAATCGATGTGAAAACCATTTCTTGACAGGTCATATGCTGATCTGTTAGAAATTGAGATTATTAGACTTAAGCGCAGGCTCTCGAGTCTCGATAATCTACAAGGAAATTTGTTTTGCGGAAAACTATGGTAGTGTTATTGATAAGAGGTCCGTGTGGTTACGGAAAAGGGCATTTGTTAGTTGAAAATGTTCTTTGGGGAAGTTTTCTGGGGGTGTCAATTTCAACAGAGGGTGATAACAGACTGCAGGTCGACCAGCGGTTAAGGGCGGTGTTTGTTGCATTGGTTTAGAAACCAGAGTGTGTATTGGGTCCATTCCAACAAATTTACCCCTTTGGGGAAAATTTCCTCAATAATGTCATGTGATCACACAAAAAAATTCCTATTCTTAACACATATATACACTGGACGTTACCCTAATTTTAGCCTACAAATATATTGATTTAAGGAAAGGTTGATCATGATCCTGAAAATGTTTTGTGGTCCATAAAACCTTTCTGAACACTTGTATTCCTAAGTACTGACATGGTGTTCAGTACAGTGTGTATTAGTAGAGTATTGAGAAGGAATTACAGAAATCAAAGCTAGATAGCTAAGCTATCAAAATAGACCTGAACATATAATCTTTCCCAACTAAAAAAAGGGTTGCTTACAGTGATTTCAATTGGTACCCCAACCATTGTGATACGTAAAACCCCACCCAGAGTATATCTAATGCTCCCTCGAAAAATGTGTCAACTGACTAGATTAGCACGCGAATAGCACTATCCTTGGAATATTTCGCCCATGGTTAAAAAAATTGTCTGACTCTAATGCACAACATGATGAAGTATAACATTCAAGTTCTTTTGGGCTTTGGCAAAGAATGTTACAATTTGGTTGATTTCAGGACCATAAGGTTTCCTGTTATTAAACGGAAACAAATCGGTGTTCTTGATGATTTTAACAACTACATGTTCCACCATATTTTAGTAGATACGGAGAGGGTCTTAACAAAATTAAAACGAGGGGAGAGAGTGCCCGAAAATCCAACTTTTTTCGCGTATGGATGTTTTGTTTCATTATGTTTTTATTCTCCTCGCTTTGCTCTTCGGTAGATCTATTTTCATCAACGCTTGGGCACTAAAGCCACTGGTGGGGAACACCGCTCCAATTAATTCTTTCATATTGTGACCCACAAATAGTTGGATCTAAAGACAATGGTTCGGCATATCTGGAGGTGATAACAACTAAAATCTTTTCACTGCGTGGCGGCTATAGCAATGACCCTGCACTGTCAGATTATAAGGGGAACTAAAGGGGTGACGTTTTAGTATTTTCAAGAAAACTGGACAGTTCTTTTATAATAAATACACTTTTCTAATTAATTTACTCTGTGTTATCACCTCCATGTGGTTACAGAATTTGATATCCAAAGTTATTTGGTCTATGACCGACAGTCTACTTGCATTATTTTTGTTTAACAAAATACCGATGACACAAACACCCCTTTTTTAAGCACCTTGGTTACTATTTGGATGCGTTTTATTTTTGGCGTTAAAGCAACCTTTCTTATCACGCACTGAGAATTAAAAGATTCTTAATACATGTAGCATCTTATCTTGAATATATGAGAATCGGGAAATGGCTAAGTGTAACTCTATAATTGAAGCTTAGGAGGAAAGTCAGGCCTGATACTTTCAAGTCCAACCTTGGCTGGTGATTAATATTGTGCGGAAACAACACTTCAAGTATCTCCAATTGTCGACGGATCAAGTTGAAAATGCCCTTACAGTTTTTTCTAGTAGGTGACTGATTATTCGTGAACCTGAGTTCCAAGGAAAATCAACTTCGAGAGTGAAAAAACAAGGAAGCAATTGATTCCGCCCCTGGCTAGAACCAAAGCCGATTCACAAGAAATAATCAGATGATATGGACCAAAGTAATAACAATGTGATCTCGATTTTCTTTAATATATGATGGCACAGAGTTAAAAAATAGGGCGTTGATTATGTTTGTGTTCGAGTATATTTTGACCTATTGGACCAGATTGTATTGCATTTATATTATATTTTTTTGTCATTGTGAGTGCAACAAAGTGTAACTGCATTTTTGGCGAAAGTGAGTTTATTTATATAATAAAGAAAAGTAGTTCATTACGCTTATTTGATATACATTCAGGTGACAGTCTCAATTTATTGCAGAGTATTAAGCTAAAATAGGCCGATTTAGGTGTAGATACAGCTTTGTGCACTCAAAAAATTGAATTTCCGTGTCATGCAACAAAGTCGCATGGTCGATACGACTTTGTGGCAACGGACACGGGAAAACTCTATGTAGATACGACATTATCTTGTAAAGCGACGGTTTTTAAAAGGTGGGTAAGGTAAAAATCTCCCAAAAATTTGTGAAAAGAGCAATTCATTTTTTGTACCAAATTATGCTATTTATGCTATTTCGGCACAAAAAAAACCTAAAACATATCAAAAAATGTAGTTACGGCCTTTTTTTTCCATCAATATTACGCTCATTACTAATTAATTTACAAAAGTAATGATAGCATAATTTTAACCATAATATTTCAAGTATATACGGCTCCATTTATTACAGAGTTATTATGCTAATTAACTGTATATTAACACCTTTGTTGCACTCAAAATTGAATTTCCCGGGTCATGCAACAAAGTCGTAACAGGTAGATACGACTTTGTTGCAACGACACGGGAAAACTACTATGTAGATACCACTTTTAGATTCTTGTTAAGTCGACGGTTTTTAAAAAGGTGTGTAAGTAAAATATCTCCCAAAATATTTTGTGAAAAGAGCAATTTCATTTTTTACCAAATTTATGCTAATTTATGCTAATTTTCGGCACAAAAACCTTAAAACATATCAAAAAATGTAGTTACGACCTTTTTCCACTCAATATTACGCTCATTACTTAATTAATTTACAAAAGTAAAGAGTACGGGATGCATATTACCATATATTTCAAGTATAAGGCTAAATTTATTACAGAGTTATTAGGCTAATTACGTGTAGATACGACTTTGTTGCACTCAAAATTGAATTTCCCGTGTCATGCAACAAAGTCGTAACTGGTAGATACGACTTGTTGCACGACACGGGAAATCATGTGTGTAGATACGCCATTTAATTACCCAATTACTTTTTAATTAGTCGACTTAAGTGGGAAATGAAATATTTATAAGATATTTAAAAAATACATTTTATCGTGTGTAAGAATTATTTTCATTTGAAAAGTCACAAAAGATGAAAACACAAAAAGCTTCTCCTGTAAAATCATGAAAATGCAGATACGACTTTGTTGCACTCACATGACGAGATATCAATATATGATCTAGATTTCCAAGAATTCCACGTAATAATATTTGCTTTTAAAAAATAACAAAAAAATTTGCAAAAGACCAGTTTGTTCTGCACGAGGCAATGTGAATTAGGAGGTCAGTCGGCGAAAAAACGGAGTAAACAAACACACCGGTGCCGGGGTCCATTTATAGTTTTTGATCAGTGCCTAGAAGCTAGGTTCTGAAACACGTAGTTACTTCATAAATCGCTCGTCTTCACTATGCACACACAATGAGTGACGTCTTTAGAATACAAGACGCTCGATCGTGACCCAAAATATTTAAACTTTTAACAATTTGTTGTAATTTATTTCTCATTTCGTAGAACAGTAATTGAAAAACAAGACTTAAATTTGACGCCACGAATGGAGATTCTGACAAGGCAATCATGCAAGGCAACCTGTTATCAAATTCTTAGTTTAAAATTAGCATTTTGGGTAATATTAAAATTGTAAAGAGTGAAAATTTTTCCCGTTAGTCGGTGCATCTCTTGTTTGGCTACAACGGCGGATTTTAAAAAAAACCATTTTTTCACATTTTGTCTTTTTCGGAGGCAAACTCAATTATGTCATGTTGGGATTTCTGGTGACTTATTTCGAAAATACGTTTTGTTTTTTTTTTTCAAATCGAAAATTAGTTCATCGCATAGGGTTATGCGGCAAAGTGACTCCACATAATTACGATCCATCCACAATGCCAGTTTGGGGGAATTTTACCTCAATACAGGACGTCGTGTGATCCCACAAAATACCTATTTAACACATAAAACCCTGACTTTGTACATCATTTTAGCAGACAAAGCGATAGACAAAAGGATTTTTGTATAATGATCATGAAATATTTTGTGGTCCTTAAATTTCTGAACAATTGTTTTTATCCCAAAGTAATGAAAATGTTAGTACAGGATAGTACATTATGGGATTGCCTCAAACACCCTCTAGTGCGGGATTATGATAGCCAATTTTTTTTTCTTAGTTTAATGTAGCGTAATTTAAGAAGAAACATAAAGAGTATTTATTAATCTAAAAATTTATAGTTTACAACTACACGATACTTTCATTTAATCAAGGTAAGATCACCTCCTCGGTTTAAGTTGCGAACTGAACGAAATGATTCGCTTTTGTTTCGTGAAATATAACTTGAACTTGAATAAACATTACATTCCCCATGTAGACCTGCACAAATTAACCAATGATATCCCCGATATTACACAGATAAAACCTGACAGAAATACCCTTAAATTCTGCAATTGACCTACATCCAATGAGCTATTAAGTCCTCAGAAATCTTGGGCGACATATTCTGAGGTGGCGAATAAATCCAATATCATTCTAGATTAGCACAGTCCTCAGTCGATGATAATCCATGATAGTTCCACCGAACCAAACGTTGTTTACATTTGTCATTGAGATCCATGTACCTATGTTGTTGAAGCAGTAATGGAATACTTTGCTTCCTAATATGCCAAAACTCTTGCAGAAAATATTCTCTGTGAAAATTTAGCGATTTTCGCCTTTATACAAACAAGGTATTTGGAAAAAAAATATGCTGGCCTCCGATGCAGGTGGCTACAGAAATTAGACCTATAAATACAGTGAGCAACATGAATGTTGCGCTACGTACTTCCATAATGCTATCATTGCATGTTTTTGATACGCAAAATATTAGTTTTTACCTGATAAAGGACACAAAATCAAAGAATTTCACAGGCGTAAGCAATTCACCACATCGGTCACGGAAACAAAGAGAGATCATAGATCATAAGGCGTGTGTCATCGATAGGTTTGGGCGAAATCAAGTTTTTCTAGACTCTCTGCTCCCTGAATGCGTACAGCAAAATACACGATTTTCGAAACAAAATGGGAGCAAGACTACACTTGAATATATGTGTCTTGCTCATTCCTAATAAGTCATGAATAATAAATTATGAATATAATTAATAAGTAGGAAAAAACTATTAATGTAATAAATAAACAGTTTAAACCCATAACTATTTGAATGAAAGTAGCAAATAAAACTGATTAAATCAATTCGTTGGTTAAATGAATTTTCAGTGACTACTTTGCTGCTGTTAATTGTAAAAATATTTTCGTAGCTACGTGTCAAAGGTCATTTTCCAATCTGATCTCTAAGCTGGCCTCTCTGGAGGCCAGCAAAAAGTCATGTATATGAGAACTTTCTTTACAAAATAATGGTCGGTTAGTTGTGAGTAAAACATTAATGTGGGTAAATTGCAGGGTGTAGCCATCCATATTCATTCATTAAATTGATGTTAAAATCGCTCATCAGATATGAAGTGAGGCAATAATTAGCAAGCGCACCAATACCTATGAACTTCTTCAGACACTACAACTGCGCCAAACCGTAAGGAAATGAATTAAACTATCGATGAATGCTGACAAACGTAACTCGGTCCACAGTAAAACATGTTGTAGTAGAATGATTGGTGAATGAAACATGGGCTAGAAATAGACCAATGAAGCATCGCACAAGTATCGAGCAGGCTGACATTGCAAAAGCGATAGTATGGAATTACATAAGTACGAATTTTTTATCTTTTCCGAATAATACTTGTAAAAATATCACATTAAAAAAAATGGAAATAGCCGATTTTCTCTTAATTTCACATGTTAGATTCACCCAGTATTTTTTTAATTTGAAGAATCCCCAGTATTTTGCAAATTGATGCCTTAATTGTATTTCTTTTCCGCGTACTAATCTGGCACTATAAATGAGTAATTGTTACATGTTTACGTGTGTAAGACGAATATTAGGGTCTGGGTCCAAAAAAAAAAAATATAATGGCAACGGTGAGTCTTTTTCGGGTGGTGTACCAACAGCAAACACCCTAGACAGTTTGATACAATTGGAAGCTTATGTGGACATTATACAATTTTATCCCCGTATGACCTTCAAGATTTGTCCCCATATACGCTTTGTTGAACTAAAATATTTTCTGATCTTGAGCTTGTTTGGAACTAAACAATAGAATATTTGGGATTATGACGATCTTTTATCTCTTTTAAAGTGGGGGGGTCTCATAAGAAATTATATTTATGTCATATACAAGTGCATACTTAATGTAATCAAATCCACATATCTAAAAATTATGAAATGTTTGAATATTCTGTAATTTCCACTAAAAATCGAAAGCTAGCTAATGTATTTTTATTGCAGTTTTTTATACTTGCAATATGATGTCACTGCTACCATTGACTAGGGCAATGACATCACAATACAACTTTGATTTGAGCAGAGTAGGACTAGAGGATGAATGGAAATCACTGCACCATTTACATCAATTGCACAAAGTTATATAATCCTGACTAAGCTTTATTCAGGGTGAGTAAAACAAAACTTGACCCTGATTGTGTCCGCCATTTTGAAAATTTAAATAACATATATCCAACATATGTGGTATCATCGGAAAGCCTATTTCATTGTCTTTAATTTACTACAAGATAATACCAATCAGTTAAGTATAGGCTGAGCTACAGTCTTTTGAATCAAGTAGTCAGCTTTTCACCCTATCCACGGATTCCCATTTGAATGCACGGCGGCCAACTAAGCAAATGACTCCTCAAAATGATGATAAGGGTATGTCTGTGTTTATGTCAAATATCTTAAAGGTGTAAAAGCCATTGATAATGTTAAGTTTTATTTGGAAAAAACTTTTTACAAGATGTTGCATATTTTAGTCTACAAATATAGACAATACTTTAGACCTCGATATCTGTTCCTTCATATGGTATGATTTATTCAACTACTCCAGAAACTGATACATGTTTGATACATGTATCAGTTACTTTATTTTTCAAATGAGTGATGAGGACTTAGAAATGTCAAGAGGGCATCGATTGTAAAATGTGACTGAATTTTGTGGGGTTAAATAGCGTCACATTTATTCTGAATTCAATAAATAGCCCGATTTTCTTCTGGACACTGATTTCCTTCGCTGAACGCCGTTCATTTGAATGTGAATCCGTGGACAGAACGCAAAACCGACTACTTAATTCAAACGGCTGTAGCTCAGTCTATATCTAACCGATGTGAATGATTTTTACAGCAAATTAAAGATAATGAACTAAGATTTCAGATGATGTCAAATATGTTAAATGTATTACATAAAAATTCAAAATGGCGGACACAATCAGGGTCAAGTTTTTTTTTGACTCACCCTGTATATTGGTGAAAATTTAACAGCATCAAAATATTTAGCTCAGGTTAGTTAAATTCTTGATGACATTTCTGATTTTGGTTGAAAATATAAAACTTTTTATGATTTTAAGAACGTGGATATGATTGCATAAAGCATGTGCTTGCATATGGCCTCAATATCCTTTTTGTGAGACCCCCTCTTTTTAAGGTTTGAACGGATTTTTATTGTACCTACAAGATGGTCAACATGTACAAATCAAGATTTCAATAGTAACAAAACTGCGAAAAACATGTACCGATACTCAAATATATAATATATCTCTGATTATTTCACAACCACTGTTTCCGACCCTTTTGTCTGGGGCACGTTTATACAGCCTGTCTCAAAAAAAACTTGTGCAAGCAAAATGCACCCTCTTTGACAATTACGTAATACTGTTCTGACATCAACGTCAAGGGTGCAGTCTTAGCTTTCAAATGCCATTTATCCTATTCATTTTCTCTGTTTTAATCTTAAGATATGTTTAGTTAAGAACGAAATGGTGAAATCACAATTGTGCCACTTTTTAGAAAATCGAAAAGAATGTTATATCCAAATATCAAAAACTTAAAAGAACATTCATTTGTAGGATTAGAAATGTTACAATTGTTCAGTAAGTAATTGTATTGATCTTGAAGGTGTGACAAATAGTGATAAGCTGTCAGTAAGATGTACATTTTCTTCAATTAGCTATATTCAATATGGTTTCAGAATTAAAACGGAGGGTTTCGTGTACATAGACGGTTCGATCACTCGTTCAAAAATGATAAATTGAAGACAAACATTTAACTTTTATGATTTATATGAGAGCTAATTGTAACAGAATTACTAGGGGCTCAAAAAATTGAAGGAAAATTAGCCTTTAAAATGCAATTAAACTACGAAATTAATCAAAAAATTTGGCTGAAAATCCAAAATTTGGCTGTAAAAAATCAAAATATCGTATTATTTTCATATGCTTACAAAAACAGTCAGAAGAAGAAAATTAGGTGGAAGGCAAGCCATTCGCACCTTTAACCCTCGTCTTACCAAGCCGTTTTTGTAACATTTTGTAAACATTGAGAATCGTTATAAAGCACCCGATGCTTATGATTTTGATACCAGTAATTATGGTCCTTCTCTTTCCATTGATACCAAAATAAGTACCAACATACCGTCGCTGGGCGGGAAAACCTCATATGTAACTCCAGAGGTCAAATGCAAAACCTCATATGTAAAAAGTGGGCCCCATTGCTAAAACCTCATATGTGCATTTTGGTCACATCGGGTTCTAGCTTGAATTTCATGCCAAATATGATAGTAAATTATATGGCACTTTATTTCAGAATCTGGAGTCAATAATTACTTAAATATATTTAGAAATGAAAACCTTTCTAGTGCATGGCATTACAGCAAATCATTCAGTTTTTGGTGTCTCTCGAAAATGTTACATATGAGGTTTTGTCATGTTACCGTTTTTACTACATGTGAGGTTTTGCTTTTAAAGGTCAAATGCACATATGAGGTTTTCCCCGCCCAGCGACGATACATAGTATGGCGTCACAATGACGTCATAAAATCCGCGAATCGGCAAAATTGGCATTTTGCACTAAAAAGTTAGGAATATCGGATTTTCATGCGGTTTTCAGCTCTAATTGATGGTAAATGACTAGCTTTACATAAACATAGACTTTTAAAGGCATACTGTGCATAATATTTTCAAAAATGTACCCTAAAATATCCTTGGGTGCAACCAGCCCCTTACCCTTCGACTTTGACGGCATACCCTAACCCCGGTGAAGGTGCTACCTTCACAATTTTATTCGCAATTTTATCCGAAGCAAAGTTCACTAGTAACCACCCCACCCCCACCCCGCTGCCTTTATAAGACGATGGTTAATGAAAGATAATTGGATAAGGATTACTTTAAGACTAACAAAAAATGGAGAAAAACATTTGTCTTTGGTTCGGAAATCCACAAAATCTAGGGCAATTGGTCAAAAATTTTAAAAAAAAATGGCTGATATGCACACAAATGATCAGGGCTGGATAAAGAGGAATTATTGGATAAACTTCAGTTTCCCAAGTAAAAGTGACAAAATTGTGATTTCACCATTTCGTTGTTAACTAAACATATCTCTAGATTTAAAAAGCTTAAAAAATGCTTAAAGATCTGTTAAACGGTATTAAAAAGCAACATATAGTCGATGGATTAGATTTTGTTTGAATTAATTACGTATAAAGTGTTAAAAAAGAGTTCATGCTTAGGGTGGGTATACGGGAGTCGGTGTCTCCGCCCGCGCGAAGCGCGGAACCCCTCCAATGTTCACTTTCCAAAACACATTTTCTTATGCAAATTTAATAGAAACAATTTGAAATTTACAAGTGGTTCACTTTATAATTCTAGGTATGATCAACGGTCTTAAAATCTAGTTGATGGGTTAGGTTTTGTTTGAATTAATCAAATATAAACTGTTCATAACCATCTTTTAAGTGTTTTCTTATCTTACGGACAATTTAGATCCCTTAAAGAAAAATATTCCAAGGTATGCTCTCTCAGTTTCTTTCTACAGGATGTATTAAAAAAATAGTGTATGGAATACTGCTGAACCTGAACTCGACATGTTCGTTCAACCGTAATTTTTCTGACCTAATCGTAATATAGGTTTTCCAGGTCAAATTCGTACTTATTTCATTCAAATAAGTGTTATATTCTTTCAATTTCGTGATGAATTTGATTGACTATTCATACATCGGTATCAATTCCTACAAAATACAAACAGTTTCATTTTCAAACATTCAATTTCATTTTGGTGTATTTAATTTCATTTTTAGGTAGCGGAAATCATTTTTGTGCAATTAAATTCATTTCGGTTTAATCAAATTAGTTTTTATTCAAACATTTTTGTAATAAACGCAAGGAGTGTGATCAAGTGACATACAATTTCAACATGAATGTCGTCACGTAGCAACTTCTGTTTTCAGTTTCATTTATGCTCATTCAATTTACAGTATCGGGCATTCTATTTGATAAATGAAACAATCTACATCAAACATTCAGAAACTATTGCTGTTTAATAAATCTTGAAATAATGTACGTACCACATTGTAATTATGCGTATCCATGATCATATAATTATTCAACTATGAACCTGTTTTTATTGTCTTTCAATATGGGTCTAAGTCCTTTCTAAGAAAGATATACATACTATATTTGCTGGCAATTCTAAGCCTGTTGATCATCCCATTCGCAACCCAAAAAAAATTGCCGTTCTTAAATGAATGCAGTTTGCTGTACATTTGAACGAACGAAAACGAATTCCTTTGCACAAGCAACCACCTGAACCTATCTCGCTTGCTTTTGAATACCTTATTTCCTAATTGATTGAACATTTCTGGAAATTAGACGACCTTATTTGGCGATTGAATGCTCTATTCATTTAATCGCTTTAACGATTTGCGAAATTGGATCGAGTTATATGCAATTTGAAATATACTTTTTAGCGTGCAATCAAATTGGCGCGAAATCGAATAACCCAAAAGTTAATTCGAATGAAATTACTATTAAATTGACCGGGAAACCTATACTAATTTTTACACTTCATATTCTGAAAACATGAAAGAAATCGCTTGAAAAAGGAAGAAGATATGAACAGTTTTGTACACCTGCCCATATTTCTCCTATTCTAGTGGATTTCACACAGTAAACCACATTTTGTGTAAACGAATATATACCTCACTCATATGGGTCAATGATATTCTTCTATAAAAGTGGTTTATTGCGGCACTGGTATGTTAAAGGTAATAACAAAACATTCTTCTCAAAACAATAACAATATAAAGCCAAACCGTTTTCTCTAACAATTGTTTGCACAAAATATTGTACAAAATGATATGGATCGGAGAAAACGTTCATGGATCAATATCATCTTTAAACAGATTTGAAACATATTTTGGATGAGAGTTCCCTTCATAAAATGTTGCACAAAATCAACTTGATCAGATGGAACTTTCATTGGCCAATTACATGTTTTAAAATGCATTTGAAACATATTAAGTATTTCGGATAAGAGTTTTCACAAATAACACTGTTCTAAAGACACTTTGATATTGCTATTGCCCAGTCCACAAAGTCAAGTTTCTAAAGGTTATAAACGTTCGCTTTTTGAACTTGGCAAGAAAATATTATAATTATGTCTGTTGTCTTAGTTTTCAATGAAGTCTTCCTTCAACGTTGATTTCTACCATTGAAGAATTGTCTTCATTTTTTCCAGCTTATGGCAATGGACAAAAATAATTAAATTTAGAGAATAAAGTTATTGGAAATAGAGATCTTTTTGCACTATCTGCACCAGGTGATAATTTACTTTTTGAATGTTTACAATATTTAAAATTAATAATCTGATATATTAGATTAATTGAATTCATGTACTGAGTATCATTGAATTCACTGAATCTGATTTCCTATTTACTCTTGTGAAGCAAAGTTCATAAAGATTTGTCACCATATTCAGACAAAATGATAGAACTGAAAACCCAGCTTAACTGTATAGTATAAACGGGGTAAAATAGATCAGCTTACAAAATCTATCACATCTTCCTCATTTCTTCACCAAATTCCTTCATTTTTCAGCATAGATAATCAACTTCGTTACAGGTCGGATTAATTTGTTTTTGTTTCTTCATGTAAAATTTGTTGTTGATATACATTGTATTAAACATGGAATATGTCCTATAATTCAGCCCCAGAGAGTCGTGTTTATACATATAAAATGTGTTAGAATTGTCAGATGTAATTCCCAGAGAGTCGCGCTTATATAAAATCTTTTAGAATTCTACTTTTTTTCTTCAATACTAAAAATCGCCTAAAATCTCAAACAAGCATTTAAAATTGTATACACTCTCAGAAAAATACAACTTAGAACCTTTTTGTCCTCTATATGGAACCCTCAAGACTGGAACCCTCAAATGGTTCTCAAAAATCCGAGAACCCAAAAAGCCCGCCAAAAAGGTTCCTAACAGAACCATAAAAATATGCTATACAGGACCGAGTTAAAGAACTCGTTTTGGTCCGAACCTTACAGGGTTCCATATAGAGGACAAGTTAAAGGGGAATTTCGTGATCCACAGTCTCGTCCCCCCGACTTACCAAAAAAGTTGCGATTTTCATATCATCTGAACCGTTAACATTAGTAATCCATGTGTGCCAAATCTTACGTGCAAATTCGGTCGTGTTTGTAAGAATTTCGCAATTTTGTATTTTCTGTCCGTAAACGGACAGAAATTATAGCACAGTGGCCTATGGGACCGTGGGAAACAAGCATTTGCTCATAACACAAAACCGCAAAGTGGGGATCAGCTAAAAAGTTGTGAATAAGCTTTTCTCAAGGATATCTAGTGAACAATTAATAAAAGAGAAGGTGCTGGAATCACGAAATGCACATTTAAGTACCTCTTTTGCACCTTTTTTTCTGCGAGTTATAGTGAGTTGTAAATTCTTGAAAAAATGAGATGTTGACCACCTAAGGATCTAAAAACGAGATAAGAAATCCATATGGAAAGGTTTGCCAAAAGCATATTGAAATCAACAAATAATATTAATGTAAACAAAGGTCGGGCGCTCTCGCGAGTCTGGGAGAATCGGTTTTTAGAAAACGCAATTTGCGGCAATTCCGCATTTTCCGCGCACCGATAAATTGGTATTTTCTCCAGCAATCTGCGGCTGAAAATTGCCGAATCCGCGTAATTACGTACCCAAAATGTCCTGCTAGATATCATGTCCAAGACTTGCAAAGTGTAAACAAAATAATATTAATATTCAATCATGAAGACGAACAAAAACCGTCGCCCAACCTTTCCTCCTTACCCGGCCCTCTTTAAAATTTCACAATCATACCAAATAGGTTAAAAAAGTAAATAATACCGCAAGCGCTTGCAATCAAATCAATGCTAATCACCACATCAGCCGACAACATCCCGCTGAGCTATTGTTATGAGTGTCATTGTTCAAATAAGAGTCTCTTCAACAGACTTTAGTAGGCGTCTGTGGAAATTTGATATTCGGGTTTAATTATAAGGTTTTAAAACAAAAATATGTGACCGGTTAGAAGTTTTTCTGTTGAACGGTTTCGGGTGGTATAAAAATGACCATTTTAGACAAAAACATTTCTACACGGTCATCGATTTTTCTTGGGAAATGCGAAGCAAATGTCCGTGTTTTGATATGGCAGCAGTGCGTGACCTGATGTTGGTGTAATCCATGGACAGCGGGAGGCTGCTGTGGCTAATCACACAACCTGAAAAGTTGTGAATAAAAATAGACTCAAAGTTACTACGGCTACATCGAAAAAACAACGGCGAAACTAATTTTCTATGTGGTCTATTCACAGTAATTTCTCAACACCTAATTCTTACTTTTTGAGTAATTAAAGACGTTTTGGTCCGAACCTTACAGGGTTCCATATAGAGGACAAGTTAAAGGGGAATTTCGTGATCCACAGTCTCGTCCCCCCGACTTACCAAAAAAGTTGCGATTTTCATATCATCTGAACCGTTAACATTAGTAATCCATGTGTGCCAAATCTTACGTGCAAATTCGGTCGTGTTTGTAAGAATTTCGCAATTTTGTATTTTCTGTCCGTAAACGGACAGAAATTATAGCACAGTGGCCTATGGGACCGTGGGAAACAAGCATTTGCTCATAACACAAAACCGCAAAGTGGGGATCAGCTAAAAAGTTGTGAATAAGCTTTTCTCAAGGATATCTAGTGAACAATTAATAAAAGAGAAGGTGCTGGAATCACGAAATGCACATTTAAGTACCTCTTTTGCACCTTTTTTTCTGCGAGTTATAGTGAGTTGTAAATTCTTGAAAAAATGAGATGTTGACCACCTAAGGATCTAAAAACGAGATAAGAAATCCATATGGAAAGGTTTGCCAAAAGCATATTGAAATCAACAAATAATATTAATGTAAACAAAGGTCGGGCGCTCTCGCGAGTCTGGGAGAATCGGTTTTTAGAAAACGCAATTTGCGGCAATTCCGCATTTTCCGCGCACCGATAAATTGGTATTTTCTCCAGCAATCTGCGGCTGAAAATTGCCGAATCCGCGTAATTACGTACCCAAAATGTCCTGCTAGATATCATGTCCAAGACTTGCAAAGTGTAAACAAAATAATATTAATATTCAATCATGAAGACGAACAAAAACCGTCGCCCAACCTTTCCTCCTTACCCGGCCCTCTTTAAAATTTCACAATCATACCAAATAGGTTAAAAAAGTAAATAATACCGCAAGCGCTTGCAATCAAATCAATGCTAATCACCACATCAGCCGACAACATCCCGCTGAGCTATTGTTATGAGTGTCATTGTTCAAATAAGAGTCTCTTCAACAGACTTTAGTAGGCGTCTGTGGAAATTTGATATTCGGGTTTAATTATAAGGTTTTAAAACAAAAATATGTGACCGGTTAGAAGTTTTTCTGTTGAACGGTTTCGGGTGGTATAAAAATGACCATTTTAGACAAAAACATTTCTACACGGTCATCGATTTTTCTTGGGAAATGCGAAGCAAATGTCCGTGTTTTGATATGGCAGCAGTGCGTGACCTGATGTTGGTGTAATCCATGGACAGCGGGAGGCTGCTGTGGCTAATCACACAACCTGAAAAGTTGTGAATAAAAATAGACTCAAAGTTACTACGGCTACATCGAAAAAACAACGGCGAAACTAATTTTCTATGTGGTCTATTCACAGTAATTTCTCAACACCTAATTCTTACTTTTTGAGTAATTAAAGACGAATTGGTCAAGCTTCGTTAGAGTATTTATACGTCAAAGGAACCACCCCACTCCTATCATATGTATTGAATGGAACATTCAAGCATCCATATTATATGTTCAAAGTAAACAAAAACAAGCAATGGTAAATAATTCCGGAGTGTTTTCACAAAATATTTCAAGAAAATTATAAACCTATTGATTTTAAAAAACGATAATGTGTTTATTTGCTCAAATTTGTCATTTTCAAATTTATTTGTAGGATGAAAAAGTAAACTTGGTAATTCGCCAGACGCGAGGCGGGTCGGGCGCGTTTAAGTTTTGAATTCTAGTTCGGAAAAAGACCATAACGCAAATATTGGCGTAAGCCTATTTTTGTTTGTTTTGAGAAGGATAATTTTTCTAACGACCTGCTCTAAATTCCATGGAGTTGGTGATGTTTTGGTGCACGTGTGGCCGTTGCAAGGTAGAGTAAAAATGGCCGAGATATTCAGTCATTTCCTCATTCTCAAACCAAATAGGCCCTGCACTGAAACCAGGTCTGTAATTCTTTGACGGAAATTTCGGGAAAAATGGGATATGAGTATTTGCCAACGTAAGTAAGTGTCATTGTCACATGATTTTTTTTTTCGACGAGGGTAGGACCGACGGTCCCGATCCGGTAAGCGGGCGGTAGGCCTCGGGATGGGGGGGGGGGGGCCATTTGATATGGTTCCCCCACCCCACAAAACGTGGGGAATGTCTCAATCGTTCCCGGGCTAGTTCACACCGCTTGCCGTCCATGAGAGTATTTTAACACCAAAGTTTTTTCTGATTATCGATGTGAGCTTGTAAAAATTCCGTTATATTCGTAATTCATGTGATTTGAAGATCGGATATTGAAAGTCGTCATATTCAGACTAACAGAAATGCAGGGATGAGTTCAAAGTTAGGCGGTAGACGGCGGACGGTATTTGTTTCATGTTTTCTGGAGCGATTAGAATCTTAGCTTTTTATTCCCAAAATTGTAAGCAACTCAGTGTTCATTTCCTCTCTCTTTTCTTTCTTCTTATATGGTTCAAAAATTTTCCGGGGGTGCGGTCGGGGGGGGGGGGTGGGGGGGGTGCCGAATTCAGGGCGCCGGCACCCCCCTGTATCCGCGCCGTGGCCGTCTGCTGATAACCTCGTCCGCCCAGAGCGCCAGATTTTATCTGAGTGGGTCCACATTTTGGTATCAGAAGAAAGCTGCTATTTTTCTCATTTACCCCCTGTGAAATCTAGAGCGCAAAGGCTGTTTGGGTTTGGATGTATGATCGAAAATGTGCCCTAATATGGTCGACCAATATTTAAGTTCTCACACAGTAACTCTATGGGGCTTACAAAATCACGTTTTTAGCCTCTTGTATGAACACGGATTGAAATATCGGCGCGAAACTTTACAGGTTTGGGTTTTTTGGATGAAGGTCAATCTATCAAGGAAGATTGAAAACTAACTTCATAGCCTTAAAGTCGTGCCATCCCCCTTAATGTAGACAAATTTGGGTCTCTCGTCGTCGATTCTAGGAGAATCGGTTTTAGAAAACGCCACTTTGCGGCAATTCCCGCATTTTCGCGCCCCGATAAATTGGTATTTTGAATTCATGATACATTCATATCGCTACCAGGAGAAACGGTTCGCAGGCATGCCGCAGACCTTCGTAGCCGACATTCGAAAAGTGAAATACACCTTTAAGATTGTGCTCCTCATTTTCAACTTTGGCAGACATGAATCGGGCGAAAATAAACGAAAAAACCTACCTGCCTAAGGCAGAGGCCAACCAGCAAAGGCTGGAGATTCAAAGTATGCACAAAACTCCGTCGCAAGCGCTTGTTAAGCCAAAATTGAAGTCTACAAGTCCCGAAAGAAACGGACCTCCGAACCGAGTAGCAGACGGCAAAGGGTGCCGAATTCTGCACCGGTCGCCAGTTTCGCGCAACCGCCAGCTGAGAAAACTGATAAAGATCCTTCAAAATTGGCCAATAATAACAGAACGGTGTCCGTCCAAATGCAATGCGGCATCAGACGAAGGTCTAAAAGCTAGAATCTCAAAATGAGCAGCTTATGGGTGTGCAAGTGAGAAACAAAGCAGCTGACAGCAGCTTCTTCAAGAAACAATAACTGGTTTGGCCATGTTGCTATACTAGACTATTACTTCTACTAGCACCCAAGAAGTGAGCCTATATTGCCGATTATGATGTCAGGTTTCACTTTCTGATAATTCCTTCCTTTGGATGATTACTCCGAGACTAGGGCTTACTGCTCCAATCAACATAGTACTGCGAGTACTAGTGCCAGTACTGGTTTTGATGTTCCAAATTCTGCACCAATGGTGGGGGGTGTATACCACTTGCACAAGATGATACTACTCCAAGTGGTAGTAATACTAAAGGGAACTGCCCCAAGCAACTCTATGCCAATGCAACTAATGGTACCGCTACTGGTGAAAGCAACTGATTACGCCAAAAAAGGGAGACAAATGACAAGTCAACAGGGGTTTTGCAGCAAGGTTTGCCCAGGCGTCGGAATATGGGGAAGCCCATACCTGGATCAGTTGCAACAACCCCAAAATTTTTTGCCTTTCCGTGGAAACTGATACAACACATGATGGCAGCGTTTGCAAGTATAATTGGTCCCGCCCCAATTGTGACAACTTGTTGTTCCCAAGGTGAACCCTCCCATATGGGAAAAAATACCTTCTAAAGCGAGGTCTCTAGACCTCAAGATACAGAGGGTTCAGAAACCCCTTTATAAGGGGATAACAGCACTTGCAGGTTCGCCTGACCCTCCACACAACACAGAGCACAAGATGCTTAGCTTTATTGGCTCAATGTAATTATGATTTAACAACTTTAGAAGAGTTTGCTTCGAAAGGGGACAGCAAACCCAAAGTTCATCACCTTTGCAAACCACGTCAAGTACCAGATGGTTGTTTTGTAGATGATTTGTAAACAATGCAAAGACATTCAGATGAACAGAGAGCGGCGGTTGAGGGGTAGTGTTCAAAGAAAATCGCCTCGCAAAACTATTATCACGCAACCATCCCACCTATGTACAAGAAACTTGTGAAAATCTGTATGATGAACCCCCAGCCTCAAGGCATAAATGGTTTCAAGAAACAGAAGCCTTTTTAGGCCAGCGTCAGTACCCGGAGCAGGGACAACGTTTCACAAACCTCGCGAACTTCCAAAAGAAAGGGTATGCCAAACGAAACAAGCCAAACAGAGAAGCCATCAACACTCAATAACCCACAAAATCAACTCCGTGAAACAGTAAATGAAGGAAGCCACCCACGAACCACAAGCCATATCGCAAGTATTGATGTAATTTCAGCTTTAATACTTATTACCAATACAATGTTGGTGGGTCCGTTTGAGGGCATAATAGCCAAATACTTGGCAAGGCCTAACTAAGATGCACTATTTTAGAGGCTGTACCAGGGTATAAATTGGAATTTATAAATGGAATTCCCCCTATGCAGAATTCCTCCCCCAATGCCAGACAGTGACTCTCAGCCGAGGAAATGACGGCAATCGACAGAGATTAACGATTTATTTCGAAAAATGTCATAGAACAGTCTATTCATGAGAGGGGGATTATTTCAACATTTTTGAACTATACCTAAAAAAGATGGTGGTCTAAGATGATTCTTTGATTTTATCTAAAATTGAATGAATAGCACATAAGTATCCACCATTTTTAAACAAAATGATATATTTAAAATTTGTTGGGATGTCTATACTTGTTACAAAAGAGTTTGCTATATGCCTCATCGAACTTAAGGATGCTTATTATTCTGTCCTGATTGCTACGGAGTTCAGAAAAGAATTTAAATTTTATCTGGAAATGGACAGTGATGGCAATTTGTGCTCTACCTAAATGGTCTTGGAAGTGGGGGGCCGCGGGGGGCCCGAATTTTTACAAAATTCCATGAAACCCACCCTTTCCCAAGCTACTGCAGCGTGGGGCATGTTCTCAATCATCGTCCTACGATCGATGATACTCTGATATTGCTCATCGTCTTAGGAGGCTTCTAACCAGTCAGTGGAAATCACACTGCTAAACATTGTCTGCATTTGGGATTCATAATCCACCTTCTAACTCATGTTTTCCACTAACCAAAACAGAAATATTTTCTTGGGGTTTGTCATCAATTCTGTCAATATGACTGTTAAAATTGACAAAACAGCAAATGGCAAGAAATATTAATCTCTGCTCGAGACTGAAAGCACAGAATACTCAAATCAGACAAGTTGCTTAGTAATCGGGAAGTTGTAGCAGCCTTTCCTTTCCAGCGCCAATATGGACCATTACATTATCGGTATTTGGATATAGAGAAGACACTTGCATTGCGAACATGCAAAAGGGAATTTCAAGCGCTCTTGAAACTCTCAGAAAAAGCCAAAAGTGAAATTGGATTGGTGGATATCCACCGTTAAAAATTCTTACAGATGTATCACTAGGCCGTAAATCTGACATTGAACTGGGGAAACTGATGCTTCATTGTCAGGCTTGGGGTGGTACAGAGGCAATACGCAGATAGGTGGCCGATTGAATGCGCTAGAAGCACTGAAGCGCAAGAATAATGAATTAATTTTTTAGAATTAAATTAGCACTGTGTCTGGTACTCAAACCTTTTGTAGTGACTTGGCAAATGTTCATGTCAAGATCAAGTCCGATAATACGACAATACAACTACAGCAGTTGCATATATACAGCAAAAAACATGGGGGAACAAATCCCCTGCTTTGTGATGAACTGGCCAAGAACCTTTGGCAATGGCAATAACTAGAAACATATGGCTATCAGCCTCTCATTTGCCTGGGCATCAAAATGTAGTTGGAGATGCAAAATCACGATAATTTAATGACCAGACTGAGTGGATGCTGAATAAAAAATATCTTCTGTACACTGTTGGTGAATTTTCGGAACACGCCAGAAATAGATCTTTTTGCTTCAGACTGGACTAATCAGCTGCCCAGGTATCTTGCCTGGAAGCCGACCCGGGAGCTAAGGCGAATTGATGCTCTAACCATCCATTGGCACCCAAGTGAAATTGCTATATTCCTCCACCTTTTGTCTCATAGGGAGATTCCTACACAAAAATCTACACAACAAATCTGAACTAGTTTATGATTTTTGGCCAAAATGGCCCACTCAGTGTTGGTTTACCACTGTTACTAAATATGCTCATTGAAGACCCAATTGTGTTGCCACAGCCAAAAATACCCTACACAGCCCTTTTCCAGGTATTTGTCACCCACTTGCATATAGGCCTTGATCTTATTGCTTGCAGGGTTATCAGGAAACCGTATGAATCTGGCATTCAAGATAACGATTGATGTCATCCTCGTTCAATCATGGAGAGGACTCCACTCAAAAAGCAGTATTAGCGGTAGACATCAGACGATGGGCTTAACTTTTCATTCGAAGAAGCGTAATCCGCTGCAGGCGGATATAACTTTGGGGTCCTTTGTTTTTTGACTGAACTGCATGATCACATATAGGTTACAGTGCTATCAACACAGACAAGGCTTTGTCCTCTTTTATATTTTGTTTACCTGTGTTAATACAGTAGGAATCCATCCACTTTGAAAAGATTTGAGGGCATTTTCAATTTTTCATCAACATTAAGCCACCCACCCCAGCTAGGTATGCAACTACATGGGACGTCAGATTGTTCCTAAAATAACTATAAGGAACTTTCAATTCAACCGCTAACTCGCTGGGGCTAAGAGATTTGACGTACAAGTTGTGCAAGTTAATAGCCTTAACGACAGCGCAAAGAATTGAACGCTGCCTAAATTTCGGATTGACAACTTGGAGCTTAAGTCATTTCACTCACTTTCTCATCAACGAATTTGTAAGCAGAGTCGAGAGAACCCTGTACTGTAGGAGCTGTGGTTCCATCTAAAAGCGTATCCATCCAGACAAACGACTTGTGTGTGGTTTATTATCTCAAGCAGTATTTGAACAAAAAACAGAACCTTTTAGAGCAAGCATCGGGCGAAAAAACAGTCTGCTATTACTCCGACCCCACACCATAAAGTAAACTAAGGACACAATTTCCAGGATGGATCCGTGTAGTAAATGAAAAAATCTGCATAGACACTGTAAATTTTACTACAAACCACACTCTAAACTACGAGGGCACGTCGTAATCAGCACAAATGTCGGCTGCTGTGCCTGTTACTGAGATTTGAAAGTGGCTGGGCTGGGCGAAAGAAGATACCTTTCGCAACTTTACAACAAGCCTATGCAGCCAAGCCAAGGCAAAATTGGACATGTGTGCTTATAATGAGTACCAAAATGCTAATTAAACCTTAGCATGGAGTCATGTGTATGCAGAAACCCAGATTCAAAAAAATTGCATGTGAACCTTTGAGAGATTTATGGGCAAACTACATGTACTACACAAGGGTACCTTCAGTAAATAAATTTTGGTTACCCGACTGTTTTCAACAAGTTTTCCTTTAAGTCACTGAAAAGTTTAAAAATGTTTATTTGGATGTACGGTAATACAGTGTACCTCTTAGGGTTTCAAGAATTCCATATTCTGCAGTGAGAAACATTATACCACAACTTTGGGGGGGGAACTAAATCCAAAGCTCCAAGTATGAACCTTGCTTATGCACACTATTTTGTAAAATGTTTACCTTTTTTGTGGGGGTCCACTACAGTGAGTCAGTGAATTTAAAGTTCAGGTTGAGGTGCTGTAATAAGGAAAAACCTCTTAATTTTATTTGAACAAGTATAAACACTTTCAGCCAATAAACATGTGTACATGTGCATTTATAAGAGTTGAAAGCAAGAATGTTTTAATGCATACTTATGTGATACTTTTACACAGCCTGCAAAGATAAACATTTAGTGCCTTTAAAATGTTCATTTGCTTAATACTACTAGTGTTATATACTTATTGAGTTTTTGAAACCAGAGTTGCTTTAAAGGTCTCCTGGTAGCGAATGAATGCATCATGAAATAAAATAAAACATTAAACGAAACCTTACCTGTTTGAAGTTTTGATTGTTGATTTTATGATGATGGTAATGAAGAGCTAACAGCCCTCCACTCCCAACCCATCATTCTTATTATTACTTCAAGCCTGGTAAGTCTCACCCAATGTGGAATTAAATCTTTTGGGTTTAATTGTACTGATTAAAACTCTGGCCTCATAACCATTTTTAAAAAAATGTCTGCGCAATTTGCGCGAACCGTTATCTCCCTTTTTAGCTTAGCCCTCTCAATCCCATTTATTATCCATCATTCATAAATACAATCAAACTTCAAACAGGTAAGTTTCGTTTAATTGTTTGATTTTCCTCCACCAATCTGCGGCTGAAAATTTCCGAATCCGCGTAATTACGTACCCAAAAACCAAAATGTCCTGACTAGATATCAATGTCCAGCTTTAAAAAGTGTAAACAAATATATTAGTATTCAATCATGAAGACGAACAAAAACCGTCGCCCAATCCTTTACTCCTCCACACCCGGCCTCTTTAAAATTTCCAAACCAATCTACATATTAATACCGGGGTCTGTCTGTCTGTCTGTGTGTCTGACCGCGTCTATTTTCTCGGAGACCGAGGTTCGCGCGTTCCTGAACTTGGTGGGCGGAGTGCCCCTTTTACCTTCCCGAAATACCGAATTTGTATGGTTAGTGGATCAAAGGTCAATCGGGGGTCATTCGAGTCAAAAGAGGTCAAATGGGTCAAATGGACCGTGTCTATTTTCTCAGATACAGGGGGTCCGCACGTTCTCAAATTTGGTGGGGTGGGTGCCCCTTGACCTTCCGAGACCGAGTTTGTATTGGTTAGTGGATCAAAGGTCACCGGGGGTCATTCAAGGTCAATGAGGTCAAATGGGGTAAACGTTGTGTTGGACATGAACTTGGAGGGTGGGGTTGAATTTTGATGCCGACAATTTTGAAGGTCATGACAAGGTCATTAACGGGCATTCAATGTCAATTGAGGTTAAACGTTGGTTTCTTCTCGGAGACCTAGGGTTGCACGTTCCTGAAACTTGGTGGGTGGGTGACCCTTGACGACCGAAGACTGAGGTTATATTGTTAGTGGATCCACAGGTCATCACGGGGCATTCAAGGTCAATGAGGTCAAATTGGGAAACGTTGGTGTATGGGACAATGGAACTTGGAGGGTGGGGTCCGATTGTTGACGCCACGAAAATTTTGAAGTCATGACAGGTCCATCAGGGGGTCATTCAATGTCAAAGGATGTCAACTGGGTAACTTTCGTGTATCCATACGAAAACTTGGTGGGCGGGGTCGATTGTTGAATGCCGAAATTTTGAAGTCACGACAAGGTCATCAGGGGTCATTCAAGGTCAAGTGGGTGTAACGTTAGTGTATGGACATGAACTTGGAGGGTGGGGGTTCCGATTGTTGAGCCGAAAATTTTAAATGTCACCACAAGATCATTAGGGGTCATACACGGTCAAAGGGGGGGCAACTTTTTTCTGCGGGAAACCTCGGGTCATTCATGCCAGGTGATCCTCTCGAAACCCAGGTGATCGCGAAACCCGGGACCCCTAGTATTAAATATACCGCAAAAGCGTTTTGCAATCAAATCAATGCTAATCACACAACCTGAAATGTTTGTGAATAAAAGAGACTTAAAGTTACTCGGTCTACCAATCGAAAAAACACCGGCGAATCTATGTTCTATGTGGTCTTTCACAGTAATTTTTCACACCTAATTCTTACTGTTTTGATAAATTGGAATATTAAAGTGACATGAGATTTTTTTAGGATACGAATTTCTCTCAAATTGCACAAAATCGATTGTAGACCACCACCAGAACGTTCTGAAGGTTCATTGAAACAAACAAGTACAAAAGAAAACGCAAACTTGTGTTTGAACTTGTCTCCTAAACTCCATTGTCCCTATAGACAACCGTGCTTTGACTTTCTGTCGTGCCCGACAGAAAGTACTAACTCATCATCTTATTACATAAAGACGGTGGATTCGGCTTTATTCACTTCAGGTGTGATCTAATACATTTGAAGCATTCCAAATATGCAAAAACCGGGTTCGAAAAAAAATGGGGGCGCTTCTTTGTGGAAATCTCCCATGTGTTCTCTTTTAAAAGACAATGCTCAAGCTCGTTTACTGATAAGTATTATACGTGAAAGGAAACCACTCCAACTCCTATCAATATTATTGAATGGAACATTGTCAAGCCTTCATATTATTTCAACAGTAAACAAAACAAGCAAATGGTAAATAATTCTGTAGTGTTTTCACAAAATATTCAAGACAATTACAAACCTATTGATTTACAAAACGATAATGTGTTTTTGCTCAAATTTGTCATTTTCATTCATATTTATTTGTAGGATTAAAAAAGTAAACATGGTAATTTGCCAGACTCGAAGCGGGTCGGGGGCGCTTACTAAGAGTTTTGAACATTAAAATTCAGGTCAGAAAAAAAACCAAAACGCAATTTTGGTGTGAGCCTATTTTTGTTTTGTTTGAGAAGTAAATTTTTCTAACGACCTGCTCTAATTCCATGGAGTTGGTGAGTTTTGGTGACGTGTTGCTGTTGCAAGTAGATTAAAAATTGGCCGAACGATCACGTCATCTTCGTCTTTTCTCAAACCAAAATAGGCCCTGCACTGAAATCAGGTCTGTAATTCTTTTAACGGAAATTTGGGAAAATGGGCTACTGAGTATTTGCCAACGT